>JANVCC010000196.1:6193757-6224701 GCA_025345505.1 Todiramphus chloris collaris
TCCGGGGAGCGGCCCCTCCGGGCACCCGGTGCTCGCCGGCGGCGTGGGGCGGGGCGGGGCTGCCGCTTCCCTCCCGTCCTCGCCCGGTGTGCGTGGTTGGAGCCCCGCGGGAGTGCGCGGCAGCGCTGAGCGGGGATCCGAGGACGGGCGGCCGGGTCCCGTCTCTCGGCCCTGAGAGTGTCGGCAGAGCGGCCGGGCCCGGCGAGGGGCGGCCGGGCCTCGGTTCGCCCGAGCGGCCTCGCCTCGGGAGGGAGCCCGGGAGGCGCCTCTGGCCGCAGCGTGCGGTGCTTCCCGCGGTGCTTCCCGCGGGCTCCGGTGCCCGAAGGAGCAGCGGTGCTCGTGCAGCCGCCGCCCGGGAGGAGCCGCGGGGCCGCGTCCTGCGGGTGATCCTGCGAGTACCGAGCCGGTGCGGAGCCGGGTGGCTGGCGGAGGGAGCTGCCCGGCCTGCCCGCTCTGCCCTGGCCCGGCCGTCCTTCTCTCACAAGCAGAATAAAGACGGTTCCAGGCGGCCGTGAAGCTGCGCGCGGCAAAACTGGCAAAGGGCAGTGTGCCCTCGGGCCCTGGCGTGTAAATAAAGACTTACCGTTGCTCACCCGGCACAGCCAGGGAAAGAGAGAGGCAAAAAACCCTCACAAGCTAAAAAGTACTGCAATAGAGTGAACTACTCTTCAAAATAGAAGGATGTTTTTACAATCTCCCTTGAAATTATTTATTCATGAAATTATCGTAAACTGCATGTCTATCCTTTGCCCATGGGTCGGAAGGGAATGTTTCTCCTCTCCAGACTTGGGTTGTGCACTGGTCTGAAGTTTCAGCAGGTCTTCACGGGATGATTTTCACCTTCTGGCAGAAGGACAAGACAGTTGGCAGATTCCTACTTCATTCAAACTGCAGTGGCCATTTCAAAGCTGCTGTGCTTGACAAGAGGTTATCCACAATTTTGACACTATACACAGACTATAATGTATGGTTGTATTTTACCTTTTAAATAATAATAATAAGTTTTTATAAATTAGTTTATTTCAGTTTAACAGCTTCTGTTACGTCTCAAGGCTTCACTGCAGAACTCTGGCAGCAACTAAAAATACGTAATGAGCACACAAAAATTCTCCAACCCAGTTATACAGTACCCAGCCAACTGTTTACTCTCTGTGACTCAGAAAAGTAGGATATGCAGATAGCAGGATAAATAAACATCCACTTCCAGTTTCCTTCTCAGGAATGTTAATTTGTTTTCCTCCTGGGTAGGCAGAAGCACAAGATAATGTCCTTTTGTGCTGGAGTTAAAATTCTGACAATATACATAAAGATGAGGCTGGGCCTCTTGAACAACGGATTTAAAGTCATCAAACGTACAGTGAAGAACTGGAGGATAAAATGGACTTTCTTCTGTCACTCCACTCAGCAGGAGCCTTGATTTGACCTGGAGACTCTTGCTATTATCATAGCCCATATTAATTATTACCAGCAGTAGGAGTATGGAATAGATTCTGAGGTGACATTCCCTGTAAATAACAAATAAATTCCTGTAATTCAGATTTACAGCATGAACAATCCCATTGCATTCTAGCAACAAATTCAGGAGCCTGGTTCATCGCAGAAGGCAGATGTTTTGCATGCAACCAATTGCAAATACTCTGTTTAAGAAAAAAACTCACAACTATTAATTGGTTGAAGAATAAATAGTAGGTTTCTGTCTGTACAACATGTGGTGCTGTGTTTCAGGAGAGGCAACGAGCGTTCTGATTTATACAGCCCGGGAGGCAGAACACTGGGCTAAGTGCCGGGACGCTGTAGGATTCATTTGCTGTGCACAGAAAGCTAGCTGTGGTGTAAAGGCCACTGATTGCCCCGCACTGCAGCGCACGGTAGTGCGTTTCAAACAGAGTTTTGAAACTGAACTGTGTCACCTGTTCTAGGAAAGACTTCTAAAGCACTGGCTACGTGCACTCCTATCCAAACCAAGCCTACGTGATGCGTGTCCATGTTTGCTTAATCATCAAAATCTTCACTGAGCTGGGTGCTGAATGAAGCTGGTGCCTGGAACTTTCTGATCACAGTTGTATGTCTGGGCCCAAAGAAAGGCTCCACCAAGAACCACATCAGCCAGAGAGCAGTTTGCCTCACTGCACCAACTTAGGGCATCTGGTGTTCTCCCCAGTCTTCTCCTTGAAGAGGCAAATGGTTCCTTCAAACTCTGGAAAGCAGGATGAGGCTAGGGCTCTGTCCCTGAAGCCTTCTGGCTCCCACAGGCTTTCCTCCCCGGCCACCACAGCGTGCAGGTGCCTGGGAGCAGGGTCAGCGCCGAGCTCCGGAGATCACAGAGTCTGGTTTGCTCCCTGCACACCCAGAATGGGGCTGACAGAAAAGGCTTTGTCACAAAGAGTATAAAAGCAGAAATGAACACAAAACTTATGATTCAAACCCCCTGAGGGCTTGGGCTCATCCTTTCTCATGCTCAGCAACTCCTCCAATGGCAGAGCACAGCCCCACACTCTCTGCCAGCGCTGTCCCGGCTGGAGATGGGATGGCTGCTCGTCCTTGACCGGCTCTGCGTGGGGAGGGATCACACGAACAGCTCCTGCTGGGCCCTTCCTTCATGACTTTGTCAAATCTCCTTTTTTAACTGGTAATATATTTGACCTCTAAGTATCCCAGAGCAATCAGGCAGGAATAATATCCACCTAAGGCAATACAGCCACAATCTCCACAGGGATCTCTACCTTCTGCCAAAATCTAAACAATAATAATTCATGTAGGGGGCAGGAAAGAGCTTCAGCTTACGGATGTGCTTATGAAAAACACGTCTCAAAAAGCCAGAAAGAAATCAGGGATGATAAGATTAGCGGAGAGAGAAGCATCTTGGGAACATGACTTAGGTAGAAAAGGACAGGCTATTTCTTGCCTTCAAAATTTACTAAACAAAACAAACAGTGCTTCTTCCTGTTTCTCACAGTGTTTTTCCCAAAGCAAACCTGCTCTCGAAAAGCAAACATGATTTGCTGTAAGTATTCCCAGATTTTAGACAGGAGGAAACTTCAGAGGCTGAATGGCCACGTTGGACATTTTCACAGCGTTTCCCCCAAAAGCTTCAGAAGATTCCAGGCAGTATTTGGTCAAGATCGTCCTTTCACAGTGCTCTCTGCTTCCTTTTAATTGTTCCTGCTTCTGCCCAGGTTCAATGCAAAGTGTCCTGGACCTGCTCTCCCAGAAGTGAACTCCTGTCCTAGGAAAAAACCCTCAGTATCTCCACTATTCATGTTTGTGCTAGACCCTGTCTGTTGGATATGTGAAAACCCACACGATCCTGCCCTCCAACAGGCAGACCCGTGATAGTTGGATATTTAAAGACAAATCATTCCAAGTTCCCTTGTGAGCTGTGGTACCGTTTCTTAAACAGCTCTTGACAGTCTCATGCTTCTTGGTTATTTTGGTGGATTTTTTTTAAAGACAGTTTAGCAAGAGCTTCTTAGTGCATTTCTTTAAGCTTATATGTAAACTAAAACGAGAAATTACAGCCTAAGGCATCCACAAAGTCTTGTTAGGCTTTCGTGTGAATGCCAATGGTTTTCCCTTACTAAAAATTTACCGTTGTCACTGTCAAAGTTGCACTAGTGGTAGGTGTCACATGCAAGAGGAAAGTCCCTGCTGTGTCCTCTATTCCCTCTCAGCTTTGGTTCAGAACTGCTGAAACCTAAAGAGCCAAGCCACTAGCAGTACGAGCTGGAACTTTATGTGGGAACAGTCCCCCTCATGAAATTTCCAGACACTGATGTTTCTAGTCAAGCCAAAAAACGCCACTTCCTTGGAGGTATTCTGGCACTTCTGCTTTTTGCCTGAGTAAGAAGTTAGGGAGCCAGACGAGAAAGTCAAGGCACACAGAGAAAATGGTCTGGCCAGATCTGTAGTAAAATACACACCAAGTCTAAACTCATTCACTTTGTCCTTTACTCCAGAGGTGTTGATCCTGTGTTCTTAGATAGCATCAGTTAACAACACAACTTCCAGTAAAATTTCCTTTCAAGTTAGAAGCCCTTAAGCACTTCCTTTCTTTCTGCTGTGTTTTACCCTTTAAGGTTCAGCTAAGTTCTAGACATCACCTACGATTCACTCAGGAGACCTGGGCCTCTTTTTTAGTATGCCTGAACTGGCTCTTGGAGGTGACACTTCTCTTGGCTTCTTGACAGAGAATATGGATTTTTTTTTTTCCCCTCCCACATCCTTGTCTTTTGCTTTTCTCTACTCTCTACTTTCAACTCAAATTATTTACTTATTATCTTTTTTTTTTTATTAATCCTATTCACTGAAGACTCTGTTTCATACCCTGATTTCTTCTCTTCATTCCGACTTTCTCATTTTCACCAGCATTTGTCCCGCACTCCAACAGTGGCTCAAATCTGCTAAGTGATAGTTTATAGTTCCTGTTTATCAGCTCTGGCCCGGGAACCTGCCACCGCTAGAGAGACATTCCTGGCAAGGCACGTGCTTGGTTTCAGTTCCTGATGGACAGGGTACCATTCCGGAGGAAATGTGCCAAAGCTGGAATCAGCGTCAAAAATATTTTCTTACTGAAGCTAAACAAACAAACTTAAGTAAATGAGGAAGGAAAGGAGGAAGGAAAGGATCTGCCAAGTTTCTGGTAAGAGGTGACTTAATATTTCTAAGCTACAAGCCCCTGAAACGCGGGCTTTAGTGGCGGAGCTGGCAGGCACCCAGGGAAAGCCGGGCAGCCTCACTGGCAGGGCTACAGCTCTTGCTCCACTGAGATGCTCGATTGTTCCACCCGCTTCTGCTCGGTCTCCAGGAGGACACTGCTCCAGTAGATTCCTCCGTTAGAGGGCATCAGAGGCCACTAAAATCCCTGAAGTTTGCTCTAGCTAGAGAACAGGAAAATGTTGCCGTATTTCTCTGAGTTGGATGAAAGAGCGATGCCTCTGTGCGCTTCCCGTGCCACGTGCTGCACTGGCTTACCTGACCTGTGTGGGTGGGTTTCAAAATGGGAAGAAACTTCTGAACGATTAAGCCGTGGATTTTCTTTTGTATTCTCTGCTTTCTGATTCCGCCCTGACTGTAACATGAGGCTCTGTTAAATATGAGCAGAGCAAGCAAACAGAATAATAGTAATCACAGAATGCTGGATTATACTTTAGAGATGCTATACAAAATATTCACACTGGAATTTTTATCCCAGAAAGTCTAATCAGCAAAGGACAATTAAAACTGTGGCACATTGTTTCACACAATCAACTTCTAAATGCAAATATTTCTGTTCCAGTAGAAATCTCATTTGGATGCAAAGCGCCAGGAGTTTAATCCTGATTTTATCTGATACAAAGAAACAGTCCATTATCAAGACGTCATAAGAGCTCAGATATTCAAATCCACTTCCTTAAGCTTATATGTGAACTGAAATAAGAAATTACAGCCAAAGGCATCCACAAAATCCACAAAGGAACTTAATGGAACAGAACATTTTCTGAAACTGAGGCTTATGCCATGGACTGGAAATGGATAAAGACTTATGAAGTTAGTGTCTGCCATCCTGCCTTTGTCAAATCCCAGTTGAAGTTTGTTTGATCACAATCAGTCCCACGGGACATGTTTATGTTCTAAAACTTCAGAGGAATGAGATAATTTTGTGTATCTACTTTTTTCTTCCCCTAGCAAGCAATGCCTCTCCCAGATACTAGTCATTTGCAGAGGTTAAGTTACTTAACTATTATAAAGCAATATTTTAATTGTTCTGGATGACTAATGAGCTCAGCCTAGATTATCACGTTGCCCAAAAGGATAATTCAAGGTTATCACTTCCGCTCCCTGAAATTCTGTTTCCTTACTCCTTTATCCTACAACAGGGGTCATAAAGAGGAGAGATTTCACCGGAGAGGAAGACCAGATAGACCTTGTGACTTTAGTACTGACTGATATTTTCTGGCTTCTTTTCTGCGTGATGTCATAGAAAAAGCAGGAGTTTTAGTCTCAGAAAGCAAGCTGGAGGTCTGGAGCATCACTGGGATGAGACAAAAATGCAGTGAGAGCTGCAGGCCAGTCCTGAATCTCCTGTGAAACCTCTTTCACTGTAGGGTGTTTTCATCAGCTTCAGTCTTCCAGGTGAAGTGATTGTACTTTACAACCTAGTGGCACTGAAACATCTCGGTATTGGTTTCCTCCTCAAACGAAGAATACTGCAAGTATCACAGCTCTGTTACTGGGAAGGTGCAGATTAACAGCCCATAAACTCCCTGTGCTACTATGGATAACACAAACTTTGACCTCCTTCTCTTGGTTGTGTTGTCATTAATTGTTTCATGTGTTTTAATCATTATCTGTACCTCGCATTGCCACGTGCTACTGCTTACAGTCTCCATTCTGCAGGGTGCAACCTGCAGGGTGTCTCCATGGCAAGCAGTGCTGCTTCTGGGTGATGCCTTACCCTGACGTCACCAAGCAGGAGTCTTCTTAAAATCCTGTTACATCTGATTGAGTGATTGCCTTCATAAAGCTTCCTAGTGCCTCGTGATCAGCTGCGGCAAAGGCTACTCACACCCTATCAAACCTACCCCACAAGTCACAGATGAATGCCTGTCACTCAGATGAACTGTGAAATTAAAACCAGTCTCAACTTGCACAGTAAAAGACAGGGCCTGATACTTTTTTATCCCTGACACTATATAAACCCCCATGTAATATCCATTAACCTCAGTGGAATTATTTCTCAGTTAGATCAGCTGATTTTAGATTATAACCACACAGTGTCAGAGCTGGGCTTTGGATTCAGTAACATCAGCACATCGATACAGTATGTCTTTTGTTGCAGGATCCAAGGTCTAAGCTCTGCTGACACAAGAGCATTCATACTGCACTCCTGCTCCATTCAGGAATGACAAATGGCTGGGGTCAGACACATGTGATTTACTTCTGCAGGTATGAGTCAATGGGTTAGTGAAGATCTGCATAAATTCCCAGTCGGTGCATCCGCTCTCTTATTTTAACTTTAGACACAGATGCTTGAGCAGCATCTCCAGAAATGCCACCACTAGCCCAGCCTACCAAAGACTGCCTTTTTTTCCTCCTCTCTCTTCTTAAGTAATGAGGTCTAGAAGAGGAACTGAAGAGGGAAAGTGTCTGAGGGAAAGAGAAGTCTTTACAAACTGGGAGAATCTCAAGGCTGGGATTCATTTTTCTGCTTCTTAACCTTTCTCTGAGGCTGACATTAGCCTGTATGAATTTATGAATATAAAGACTCTTTGTTACCGAACAGTTTTTATCAGCTGCTGCTCTATTTCCTTCCTGTGAGTCATGCTATTAGCTTATGCTGCCCTATTTAATTTCAGCTGCTGCTTAAGCCCACACAAGCTTTTCTAAAATGAACCTCAAAAGAAGCTAATTTGGAATAGACACCAAGCAGTTTGGATGGGTGGTAGATGGCCCTGCCCCATGGATACGATACACGCTGGTTTGCTGGGCTTCCGAATAACACTGAACAGCATGGAGTCCTCAGCTGCAGTGTCTTAGAGCTGACGATAAATGGAGCTGAAAATTCAGAATGAAGCTTACCTAGGACAGAAAAGGAACTGTACTATTTGGAAATCCGTAAGGAAGGTGAATTTTAACCCCATTGAAATTATTTAGACTTAGAGGGTCATCCTTTGCCTGGGTGATGATAGATAGAAGAATGGATGGATGGACGGATGGATGGATGTTTGGTAAATTGACAGACACTTGCTAAGCAACCAGGGGTCCTATTTTTGGCTCTGTCTTTGAAGCAGTGCTACCCTTGGCACTGTGCAGTGCTTCTACCAATGGCCAATCGTGACCTGACTGGCACTAGTGTCAAGACCTCAGTCTAAAGTAATAATTAACTGCCTGCCTGCTACCTCATAGTAAAGTCTTGCAGAAACTCTAGGTAGTAATACAGAGGCCTCTGGCATCCCCTTTACCTTCTTTTCTTTTGTATAGGTAAAGCTACAAAGAAAACGGATAGAAGGAAGGATCTGTTGATGTGTTGAGAGGTGTTTCTGAGCACAATGGGCATCTAACTATTCTGAATCCTTAAAGCAACGGCATACCTGGCACTGTACGTACACCGGGGAAGGACCCCAGAGCCACTGCCCCCTTGTGAACGCTGTGTTTACATTTGCACTTTCCTGGTGAAATCTTTTCATTGTTATTTTTTTTAATTACCAGGCCATGTGGGAAATTACAGTGTCTGAGAATCAAACTGCTGGCCACTTGTAGCTATTGCTGCCCTAAACTTGAACCTGACCCTTTAAGGATCTGGGCCCTCATTAACACATTTTGCATTTTTGCAATCTTTTGTCCATTCTGGGTGTAATTTTGCAATATTGCAGGTCCACAGATCTCCTAAATATGATCATGGGACTGAAAAGCAGCAGTGAAACAAAGACACCACCTCTGCCTTACTTGCAGTCGTAACAGGGATTGAGAAATAGGAAGAAAGCATTCCAAAGCTGCAAAGGGCAGGGAAAATTGCCAAGCTCTTTCGAGAGTATGTGGTGTGACAGGAAAAGCCAGCTCTGAAAGAAAGGAGAGAGAAGGCAAGAGGGAAAAATACTTCCTATCTCAGCAAGAAAGGAAAGGAAAAGCCAAGGTTACACCTGTGAAGCACACGAGCCTCCCCCAGTTCAATCCTGTAATAGAATTGCACTTAAAATATTTCGCTGTGTTAGACTGGCCGAACTGAAGCTGTTATTCATCTTTTCCTTCCATATACAGAAATAGTTACGCTGCTATAAAAGTCTGTTTCTATTCTGAAAAGCAAAAATATTACACAGTCCTGTGCACTTTTACAGCTGTGTAGCTGTATCTTCACCAGAACTTTCGCTGGCACATTGATCTAAATTTAGAAAAAAACACCACAAAAATAAATCCCCCCTTTCTTGACACAGTCGTGGTAGTACCACCTTAAACACAGACCAAAAGGGCATTGCTTGAGCTGTCTTGTGAGATAGGCAGCTTTATCGCTCTGGCAAGGAAGAGATTCTAATTGCAGTTTAAAGATCAGAAGCTTCACAGACATAAAGTGAGCATGAGTAAGTCTGCCCAGCCTCCACGTGATGACTACATCACCTTACACTGGGGCCGTGTGACACAGCTCACGATGCACGACGTGCTGGCTGCACTGCAGTAGCTCAAAGGACTCTGACTGAAACCCAGATCCCTTTATATTAGGTGCTGTACAAATACAGATTAAAAAGAAATCCCTTCCTTAAACCTTAAAAAAATGAAAGAGGCAGAAGTCAAGAGGGCGAACAGAAGCCTGGGAAGCTGGTGTGAGTGACTCAGTGGTCACGCAGCGAGTCAGTAACACAGCCACGAGCACGACGTCAGTCTCCTGGCTCCCAGACCAGTGCCCTTCCTGCGACAAAACTGCCTCTGCCTCTCCACCAGGTCCTCAGAGAACAGCTGAATTGTCCCCACAGGAATGTGGGCTTGGAGCTTAGCAGCATGAGGATTAGCACTAAGTAGTAGCTTCTCAGTTGGACACTATAGCAACAAAAAGTGAGTTTAGCCATCGTTTATTCACTACTATAGCAATGGGAGGTGCTGTATCGTGAAGACCTATCCTCCTATTGCCATATAACTTGTCAACGCTGCCTCGTGTATTCCTACAGACGCTGCCACGGGCCCTCTGATTGCTCTGTAAGCCATGGCTGGTGGCACAGCGGGGTTATGCCACGTGATGTTGCACCACTTAAGGAGATCTGCTGAGAGTATCCAGAGCCCACGTAATTCTGCACCCTGTGATGAAGCTCCTGCCATCAGCCTCGGGAGGGATGACGGTCCTTAGCTGGAAGCGCTGGACTCTGGCTCTGGAGGAGTTTTTGTTCTTCCATAGACTGTTTCATACAAACCTTAGTAAACCCTTGGTCTTCAGTCTGAAATTGTGTAGTCATCTAAAAAGCAATGCTAATAATAACCAGTAGTCAAAGCCACTGTGAGTCTTGAATCTTTAATGTAGTAATTTTCTATTTACAGGAGTCCAAATTGTTATTACCATCCTAGCACAGGATGTCTGACTGAAAAGCAGAATTTACAGCCCAAATTTTACAAGGCATGTACAGTGTGTCACTGAATTAGGATATGTACTTCCTGCTAATGTCTGGATATAGGCTTAAACTTCAGGTCTCGAAAGAATTCTTAATTTAAGAGCAGCTTTTTCCCGTTCAGAACTCCAGCGGCCAGAGCACTCCTGGAGCTGAAGAGCTGCGTGCAGCTGCCGTGAGACAGAATGCTCAGCCACTGTTACATCTGCTCTGCAGCCCGTCAATCTGTCTGTAGGTCTGTAAGTGTCCATCAGTAATGTGAGTTCCGAGTCAGTGGTGTAACTGAGAACAGTCTGGTGTCTCTAGTTACCATTACTACCCCATGTGTGTTTTGTTCTGAACAGACCTGCCTGCAGAAATTCTGCCCTCTGAGCTGCAGATGTATTTGTGGGGATTCTCCCAGAAGCAATGAGAGGCAGACATGCTTCCCAAGAAAGCAAATTGGTCTTAGGGCACTACTTTTGTTTGTCTTAATATCTGTCTTTACACTCCTATTTATTCAAGCTCAGTGTAATACTTTCAGACTCCTTGACACCACTCTTACTCTGTCCACACCAGGCAGACATGGGCGTGCATTCTCAGTGTAGCATAAAAGGCTCCATCACAAATCAGCGAGTTCCCACTTTCTCCCTCACTCCTACACATATCTCCAACATTTTTACAACCCAACAAAACTGGGGGCTAGAAGACACCTTAAGAAATTCTTTTGTCCAACCTCCAGTTCCAAAGAACCTCCATTTCTCTGAAGTTCTTGGCCTTTTCTGTAGCCCCTGTAGGCACAGGCCTAGATAAAAGCCACCGGGACATTTTCAGGCTCAGTTCCACATCAGCTCAGGCCCATCTCTGATCTGTAAGCAAACACTCTTTATCTATAAGCAACCTGCTCTTTCCCAACCGTGCCGCAGCAGGAATGCAGCCTCTGCTGTTTCCAGGCAGAAGCTGTCAGACACAACCCTGTAATTCCCCGACACCCTGACTTTTTCTGTCCTTGTGATTTTATTGATCTGCTTTACAGAATGTGGGCAGTCTATCCCTTTCATTTTTTCCTGTTAAACTCAACTTGCTTTTCTAAACATTGTAATTTTATTGAAATGTCCAGGGACACCCTTCACACAATTGATCTTCCAATGGCAAGACACAGGTTTCACAAAAAGCAAAAAATATTCTTCCTTTATATTTTTTAAATGTACAAAGCATTGTAAGTATGCTCAGTAGGTTATTACTGACTACATCCCAGGTGAGCATAAATCACTGCACGTTTCTGCTGCGGGTCAGGCATTAAAAAAATAAAAAAGGCAGCTATTTCCTACTCACACAGACGTGCACGGGACCGGAATGACTCAGAATATTCCCCACTATCTTCTTATCTGTTACACTCGGAGTCAGCCCTTATTCTGACTCGTTACGTGCTGGCTTTGACATTCCTCTGGTCTCGCATCAGCCTCCCGATGCCAGCCTCTCCAGCTAGCGTGTGCCCAGCTAGCGTGTGCTGGCGCCGGGCAGAGGGGAGCACACGGCCCCTCGGCGCTGGCGGACGCAGCGCCCTTGCCTTGAGCGGCATGGCTGGTTCCACGCGGGGCCGCTCATCCTTTCTCCCGAGTGCTCCCAGCGCTCTCCCTTCGGGACAGTGCTGCCAAGGAGCCAGGGGACAGGCTCTGCCTCGGAGCCGACCCCAAGCACAAGCAGGTGTGGAGGCGAGGGCTGCGGGGACACGCTCTGCTTCCTCACGGCCTTGCCTCTCCTGGCTGCCCGGGCCTCTGCCCCAGCTCGGCTCCAGCAGACTCTGGCCGGGGTGCTCCCCTCTGCTGCACTTAGCAGGACCAGGGAACAAAGAGCAGGACAGAAGCATAAGCAGTTCAAGAAAGGTTATTGCAAATGTGGCAGGCAGGGCAACATCAGACCTGGAGAGATCTGTCCGGACTCTCGTCCTCCCGCTCCACACCACAGTGTTCCCAGGAGCTGGGCCTGTCCCGCCTGCCAGCACTGCCTTGGAGATGCCAGCTAGGGCTCTGGCACCTCGGGGAAGGCAGGGGAGCGAGTTTGCAGAGCGAAGGAGAACCGGCGGGGACCGAAGCGTGGCTCTGGGCAGGTGCCCCGGAGCTGAGGCAGGTCTGGCCGCAGGCCGCAGCTGTGCTGGCAGGGGCATGGGGGCCGAGAGGCCCCGGCTCTCGCACAGCTCCGGGCTGCCTGCCTGGGCTGCCTTCTGGCAGGAGAGGCCAGTGCTGATGCTTTGCATTGCTTTTCTGTGCTTTCAACAGGGAGCAGGCCGGGGCTGGACCTTTGCTCACAGCCCCCAGCACTGGCAGGAACTGGTGTTGGGGAACATCTCTGCATCCAGCCAAATGGCGCACAGCGATTGCTGAAGGGCACTGTCCCTGTCCTCACCCTGCCTGAACACCAGGACATCACCAGGCCTGATTTCCTATTGTCTAACACCTCTGCCTTCATTTATATTATTCCCTCATGTACATTTTGCTTGACTGTAGAAGGCTTCTAAATCTACAGGGTAGAAACTGACCCACAAAATAATTCAATATTCAATTGCAATAATGTGCAGTTCTCTGAAGACTTAGTGTCTCTGTCTCAGAGCACTGTGTTACCATTCCTGAGCTGATTTAAGTTTGGTTTAAGTCTGGGCTCAGTGATGTATCCAAACTTGCCTAGGAAGCAGGTAGCAAAGTTAGGAAGAGAAGCTATCACTTCTGATTTCACATCCTGTGCTTTGGCTGCAAGGCCTCGTATCCTCTCTGATGTTAATGAACCCGTTAGAACATTTTTAATGCTGGTTATAATGAGAGAGTCTTGTAAATAACCAGATATAATTACAGAGCAGAGCAAGGGAGTCGAAGCCAAAGGAACACAAAACAGCTCAGTAACATTTCTCACTGCACAGAGGAACAGAATGTCATCTCAGATCTCCGGGAAGCACTGCAGGCTGAGTGCTCCTGCCAGGCATCGAGCTCCTCCTGCAAGGAGCCTTCAAACAAATTGAAGTTATTGGCAGCTGAGCTCAGAGAAAATGCAGGCCGAAGAGGAACACACAGAACTAGTATGGTTTGGAAAGGACTTTTTAAAGAAGTGTGTGGGAGAGGCCCGTGATATTTGAGATGATGCTGACAAATATTAGGGTGTGGGTACAGTGAGCTCAAGCGAGGCTGACTTGCTTTCTCTGTAAGACAGGGACCCTTTTCTACCATCCTTCTTTAGGCCAGTTCAAGTTCCAAACTCTCAGCGTGTGACCTTCAGCCATCTGAGATAACAGCTCGTGTAACTCCAGTGGGTAAATTTAGCACAGATGTTTCTGAAAGCAGCTCCCTTACAAGGTGCCCATAGCTGGCTTACAGAGAAGGAATGGGTTTGAATCTAACAGAAATAGCCCCAGACCTGTCTGCTGTGTTCCAGTGCAGATACTCATCACGAAAGTGCTGAATTCACCACACACACTAAACCATCTGCTCCGTTTTTTATACCCAAAGATGTGGTCCAAAAACTGTAAAATCCCAAAGAGACCAAAAGAATGCAGAGAAAAAATTACTGTAGTCTATCTCTGATATTCCATCTGTGCAGCTTTCCCACAGCATGCCCTTGCAGCAGACCTTTACAGATTAACCCCTTAGGTACCAGACACGTGTCAATTTATGACCTTCTACAGAAAACTATTTCTAATTTTCAGGACAAGCAATGGTGAATAAGCTGCAGAGCAATGGGGGAGAAGGGGACAGAGAAATGACAGTGCAGAATTCCAGTAAGGGAGGCAGTCTCATCTAGTGCACGAGGTGCCTGTGGGAAAATCAGAAGATGAGGCTCCTGGCTGCTCCAGATGACCCTGAGAGAGCGGCCGCGTCTCCCCGCTTCCCTTCCCAACCACTGTTTGTCTTCTCGATTTGGACTGTACCTGAAACTGTGCCAGCCACAGCAGCATTTCACAGCACGTAACACACTGCAGCCAGGGCAGCAGGGAGAGGCTGAGAGGGGCACAGAATGCTCAGAGTTTTAAAAGAATATTTACCACTTACAAAGTGGCAAAGCCCAGTACACGAGGTCTCATATGCTCTAAACAGTTTCTTACAGGGCTGGACTGCTTCTTTATTTGTATGTCAAGACTTTTACCCTTCAACTTGTGGTGCTGTCACTTGGACCACCTTCACCTTCTGCTGAGCTTTCGTGCTATTTGATCACTGCTTGGAAAGTCCATTAACCTGCTGTTCTGGCCTAAAGGTTTTCAAAGAGAAAGAAGATTTTTTTTCACTCTATTCCCAGAGTAATTCTGTCAGCACTGAGCACACAGCTCCCTGTGCTTCTGAAAATACCTTTTTGCTAGAGCCGGGCCTTTGTTCCATTCTCCCACAAGTCAATAACCCATCCTTTACATTTTTTCCTCTTAAGGAAGATGACCACTCAGGCCTGCACATGCTGAGCACAAGGAACTCCTCTCACAGCCACCTAAGAGCTCATTAGAGCCCGAGCTCCTGCACCCCGCTGAGGACAGCGACAGCACCCGGCAGTGCCAACTGCTGCAACAGAGGCCAACTGGACTGTCACCCAGGGCAGACTGCAGTGCTCTTGGTGTAGCTCTACAGGGTAACCCTTCTGCCAAGCCTGCGGTTGCCAGAGCAGTTCCCAGTGGTATCTGCAGGGGTCATACCTACCCAGCCTCCCAAGGACAAGGTTCAAGCTTCCACTGCTGCCCCGGACCCCTGGGATCAGTAGGCAGTCGATGCTGAGTTTTCCAGTGGCAATAATGGCAGCTAACCTATTTTGGGACCCTGATGGCACTCTCTTCTCTAACTTCTCTGCTGCTCACCAGTATCATCACTGCAATCCCTTTTTTCTCTCCAACCTTCTTTGCCCTCTCTGTCTTTCTTCCATTCTGCTTTTTCCCTTCACCTTCTCTTCTGCCTCCACAAACTCATGCTGAACTTTCTCCATCCCAAGAAAGCTACTCAAACCAAGCAGGAGCTTGTGAATTATTAACAGTGTAGACTATAAATAGCATAATTTTTAATGGTAGCCAGACCACCAAGATGCATGCACTACTGCACAGATCAGCAACCTCAGTCTTACTGTGCCTGCCTTAGCTGCTCCCTCACCTATCGTTTGCCAGGAGTGCTTTACAGAATGACAGCTGCGAAGAGGAGGGACGTAGCCTGTGGGCCTGGAGAAGCACCCTGGGATTTTCCAGCACTGTCTGTACGATCCAAACAACCACAACTAACAGAAACCAAAAGCCTCGGTGGTCCCTCCACAGAATAACCTCATTGGGGTGTCTCGCACAAGCTGAGCAGGGAACAGCACAGTAAGCAGAACTTGGACAGAAACGCGATCTAAATTCACTGCCGATCCATTCTGGGATTCACAAGCTGCAAGGAACAGCCTGTCAGCAGCGGAAGCCTTCCAGCAGGAAGCCATAGCAATGGAAATGAAGCACAGCAAGCACACTGCTGAGAGCCTTGCGAGCGGCTAGAAGGCAGGAAGCACATGAGGCAAACACCTAGGCTCCTTTTACAAACCCCAGCTAATATTACAAAGGGATACAAAGGGAAAACAGCACTGGAACCAATTTCTGTAAAAGCAGCACAGTCCATTATTTGGGATCTGCACTCATTTCCGATGGCTTTCCTAGGCCAGCCCAATGACACTCTGAGTCAAAAAGGCTTGAACAAGGATGATTAGGAGACATAAAATCACAAATCAGTTTAAAAAGTCAGAGGAGGGGAAAAAAAAAATGAAATGGGTATCACTAGATTCACTATGTCAGAGTACAAGAACGTGAAATAAGGGCCTGATGCTTCAGCAGCCTGGGGAAAAGCTCCAAAACCTGGATCTTGGAGAGTATTTCCAAGAGAGACAGACAACAGAAGTCCTTTCATTTGCGAAAGCTTATTGCAGTGTGTAAAGCCTTGATGGAGAGAGATGGCACTGAGTTTATTAGCTTCCCGGCTGAACAGCGCTGTGCAGACTTGGCAGCTGCACCCATAGAGGAAGATAATGGAAAACACATAAATCAGCCTGGAGTCAGCCGTGCAGCCCTGCAGGCCCCTGCAGCATGTGACCGTGTGGGGTATGCAGCCTGGTGCCACCCCTGATTCCACAGCTCTGCCTCACCAGTGAGGAACGGGAAAAGTCATCCGAGAAACCATCCAGTGTGGTTTTGCCTTTGTGTCCCTAACACACAAAACGAGGGCTGGGAAGTTGAAAGGTTGGCATCTGGAGCCGAGTGTTGCACAAGCCGAACAACAGCGTATCTGCTGGAAATCCTCACTGTTTCGAGTGCGTTAGGTTAGATTAAATTATACTCCTCTGTTATACAAAGACCAGACTAAAAGAGCTGATCATCTCTTCTGTCGCACCAGTCTACTGCATCAATGGGCAGCAAGCACACTGAGGAAGAAGCACCAACTACTGCAGCAGTACTGGCAGACATACAGAGACTTAAAGAAATAAGTTGCCAAATACTTTGTTGCTTTTAAACAAAATCTAGCAAGAAAGCCAGCGCAAAGCTGCGTCACTGGACTGCTATCTTGCCCTGGTTGTAACAGCCCCCAAGGTAAGCAAACAGAGCGCAGCGTTGTTCTGGCTGTACGTGAGGCTCAGACCCTGGGGAGAAATCTCCCAAAGTGAGCCATCTCAGCCATGAGACAGCCTCGCTCAAACATTCACAACTTATGGGTAAGCCCAAAGCAGCATTTCACAATACTCACTGGCTACAAATCTGCCTTGTTAGAAGACGTTGCTGGGGGATTAGGTGAAGATAGCGGCTCAGGGCTTGTCCATCCGCAGGCAGCAGAGGATTGGGAGAGCAGGGACAGGATTGTGCTGCTGGAAAGTACTGTGTCGAGTTTCTGCAGTGCTGTGCTAAGAGAGTTTGCACCAGCCAGTGTTAACCCACGCTAGTGTTGGGCCCACCAAAAATATCCCAAACTTCTTCCTGCTCCTTTGACATTGTCTCAGTACATGGCTTTTAAAAGCGCTCCGCTGGCCTTGCCCACACAGGGGCCGCTTCTGGCTGTGGCTGCAGCTGCACAGACAATCCATACAGCTAATCCATACAGCCAATCCATACAGCCAGTCCATACAGCTAATCCATACAGCCAATCCATATGGCTCTGCCCGCGCACCCGCCAGCTACACCACACTCCAGAGCGAAGTCAGTCACTATCTGCGGCTAATGGCCCTGCGATGTGCTCTTCGGCAGGCCAAAGGGAGAGCAGGGAAGAGTCCCCTAGCCTAGAAAAGGGGCAGAATTTAGGAGGGAGTAATGGGAGAAAGGAAGAAGAAAAGGAGGGGCATAGGGGAATACACAGACTTTAATACAAAACCAGGCAGAGAATGAGGGGGCCTCTGGGTCTCCTTCTCCCCAGTGTTTATGGACAACTCAATGAATTTTAACAGTAAGTTCAAAACTTTGTCATAAACCAGATCTTGCTGTGTTTAGTTGCTAAACTATGTGCTTTCAGAAAGAAACATCAGATCAGGAACCTCACAAGAGTTTTCAGCCCCTGGCTAGGGAAGAAGCAATGCAGTGCACACAGCAGTGCCCCGTACGCATCCTGCAGGGCAGATACAGCAGCTCTCGCGTGGTTTTTGGTTTACGGGTTGCTCGTAGCCCCGTGGGCAGACAGACAGTGAGGATGCCACAGCCTGGCTCGAAGGTAATGGAGACAACCACCATCGAGCTCGCTGCGGCAGGAACGTTAGCAGCTGCTGGTTGGGCGTTTCAGCAACATCAGACCCCTTCTCCCCCAGGCCGAGGGCTCTGGGTGCCTCCACACCACCTCACCCGGGTGCCCACAGCAGGGATGCCCCTGCCTGCGCTCCTGGGGTCACCGCGGCCCCTGCACCGCCAGCCCCGCGGGCCGAGGCAGCCGGGCGGCTGCAGAGTTAGCCTTGGTAACGCGGGAGGTGGCATCCCCTGGCGCGGCGGGGGCAGATGCTGCTGACACGGGCTGCACTGCAGGCACCGCGGCCCCGGCCCCGCCGCCGCCTCCTCCGCGCCGCTCCCCCCGCACGGGCTGGACCTCGGCGCGCCCCGGAGGCCGTTCCACGGCCGCGGCCGGGTTCCCCCAGCCCTGGGCACGGAGTGGCGTTTTGCGGGGTTTTGCCGGGTGGCCGGGGCCCAGCCCGCCCGGGCCGGCAGCGCGGGCGGAGGGGACGAGGCAGCGGAGCCGGGGCCAGCGAGCGGGACGAGAGGCGCGGAGGAAGCGCAGGGTGCGGAGGAAGCGCAGGGTGCGCAGCGCGGGGAGCGGCCCCGGCCCCCGCCACCCCCGCGGGTGGAGCGAGTCCGGGCGCGGCCCCCGCCCCGCCCCGCGCTACTCCCCGCGCCGCCGCCGCCATTTTGTCCCAGTCCCTGCGTCCCCGGCGAGCGGCGGTCGGCTCCGTCCCATTGCAGGTCCCGGTGCGGTGCGAAGGGCGGCCCGTCGATGGCCAGCTTTCCCCCGAGTGTTAACGAGAAGCTCATCGGTGAGCGGCGGGCGCGGCCGGGGGAGCGGGGCTGGCTCGGAGCGGGGCGGGAGGGGCGCGGGGCCGGGGCCACGCTCGGCCCTTCGGGGCTGCCGGCGCCGCGGGGGGAGCGGCCGGGGCCGGGCTGGGCCCGGGTGCCTTCCCGGGGAAGGGCGAGCGGGCTCCGGACCCGCCGTGCCCGCCGCCGGGGTGGCACCGGGAGAGGAAGGGTGGCACCGAAAGTTACGCCGAGGAGCAGCAGAACAGCAGCGACTCCGATCGCCCGGTGCCAGCTCCGTTCCCGCGGGTGCTGCTTGAGTCCCTGCTTCTGAGGGAAGGCGGAGAGGCTACCGCAGTGTGCAAGCGCACTCGCCTTTTGCTTTAAAGGCAAAAAAACCCCTGTGTTGTGTGGTATCTTATTTGCTAAACGCTGAATTATTAGGTCAAGTTGGAATATAGTTCTGCTGTTGTCTTTAGAGCTGTCAAAGTAGTAGCTGGTTCAGGAGGTTCCCGTTTGATTTCTGCTTCAATCAGATAAATCGATTTGAATTTATTCAAGGCGTGATACTCCTCACATGATGACCAAGACATTTTAACACTAAACTGTTTCTTTTTAGTGACTCAGCCTCTTTTGCAGCTCAGGTTTAGCCTTTTGATTGGTTGTACTGTGACAATGAGACCCCTTCTCCAATGACTTTAAATATCATGAAATAAAAGCAAAATAATCAACATACTGCCTGGTTCCCTCACAACCTTTTAAAATGTGTTGCCTTTGGGTTTTTGGCTTATTTTTTTTTTAATGCAATCTTCTCTTTGTTTTCTTTTTAGCACGGTCACGCACTGCAGGAGAACTCTTAGCCCCAACTTCTCCTTTTGACAAGAAGTGTGGGCGTGAAAACTGGACTGTTGCCTTTGCTCCCGATGGATCTTACTTTGCCTGGTCACAAGGGCATCGCATAGTGAAGCTGGTCCCCTGGTCTCAGTGCCTTAATAACTTGTAAGACAAAACTATATGGCTTTTAATTCACCCAAAAAATTTTGAATTTCAAAATAGGAAATAGCTTTTAACAGATTAAAACACTTGTATTGGCTTGTTTGGCTTTGGTGTCTTTGGAAGAAACCTAAAAAGTAACAGCTGTTTGTTTTATCCCTTCCTCTGTGGCCAGCGAGAGAACCAACTGCACTGCAGCCCCACAAAGGGGTGGAGGAGAGATTTATTAATTGATTTGGACACTCTGAACTAAGAGGAAGTTAGACTGAAGGGGAAATGTAAAGACTTGGGCAGATCCGGACTTTACATATCCTGTCAGAAAGCTATTTAGTTTTACTTTTAGGAATTTACTTCATTTACTTTCCTTACCATTCTCATTGGTAAGGAAATTAAGTTCGAAAAGACACATTTGGCTTTCACTTGCAGGTTACATTTTAGTGCCAGTAGCCAGCAGTTGCATTTTTGTAGCTGGTTACATTGCCCCTCCCAGCAAATCCCACCTATTTTTTCTCTTGCTCTGGTTGGTTAATTGGTTTGCATACGCTGGCCCCAGTACCTCTTGCCAGTATTGAACACATAAGCAAACTTCACAGAACTCCTTGCTTATTTAGCAGAAAGTCTTATACATTTGTGTAACTACTTTTTCTGTACATGCTTAAAAAAAAAAAACTTGTTTCTGACAGTGGGTTAAGACAATATACTGCTCTCTACAGAGGTAAAAACGTGTACGGAAGTATTAGTATTCTATTGTTTAAGGTTTCCAGGTGTCAGTAATCTGACAGTTGCAAGAGCAAGTCGCTTTTATCATTTGGAAGCACAAATGCATCATCGTGGGCCTACTAAAGTGCAATCTGCTGTGTTTCTCGCTTTGCAGCTTGTCGCACGGCACGAAGAATGTTGCCAATTCTACCAGCACAAGACTGGCGAGGCAGAACAGCGACAGCGGCCAGAAGAATAAGCCCTGTGAACACGTAATAGACTGCGGCGATATCGTCTGGAGCCTCGCCTTCGGGTCCTCGGTGCCCGAGAAGCAGAGCCGCTGCGTCAACATAGAGTGGCACCGGTTCAAGTTTGGGCAGGACCAGCTGCTGCTGGCAACAGGCTTGAACAACGGGCGCATCAAGATCTGGGATGTATATACAGGTAGAGTACAGGAGAGGGAGTTGGCGCTTCGTTGCCACCCATAGCAGAGTGAAGTGCTTACAGAATTGTAATTGGGAGCTGAACCTTGAATACAAATGGAGTAATCTAAAAAAAAAAAAAGCATGAACTCCTGTGATTAGAAACGTTCAAACGCTGCTTGAAGCAGGAGCAGACTCAGGTCACGCTTTGAGATGGAAGATGAAGCCTTGTTGCTGCGGGATGGTTAAGTATGTCATTGACTTTGAGTACATTATTTACTCCAAAATCTTCCCCAGGATCTTAGTTACAATATACTTTGAAACAAAGGAAACTTTCAGAGCATGGAGATGTTCTCTGTTCTTGAGTATGGGGAAGGATTACGTTGATGAGGACCTGTTATTTATTTATTTTAAAGTAATAGTTCAAATAATAAGAGACTAAATCTGAAATTAGGGACTCAGTTTAGCTGGTAGCACAGATGCTAGGTGGGGAGAGAAGTTCTTGAAAGAAATGAAAATGAAAGAAACTAATGTCTGTTGAGTAATTTGTCATCTTGTAAATTTAAGCTTGGAACAGATGTCTGTCAAAAGACAAGTCTTGCCTTAGTTCTGAGGCAGATGGTTTTGGTGTGTAGATTTATGAGCTTTTCAGGAACTTGCCTCTCAGTACAGAAGAGTCTAAACAGATACACACGCTTCTTATCGTAAGGAGCACTTCTACAAAGAAAACTTTGCCTTCACGTGCTGTAATTTTGTATTCTGTATTTGCACCTGTAAAGCAGCATTTGATCTGAACAGAAGTACAGACCTTTTTAAATTGTGGTGTTTTCATGCAACAGGAAAACTCCTCCTTAACCTGATGGACCATACAGAAGTTGTTAGAGATTTAACCTTTGCCCCAGATGGCAGCCTGATTTTAGTGTCTGCATCCAGAGACAAAACACTGAGAGTTTGGGACCTGAAAGATGATGGTATGCATTTTAATTTGTCTGCTGTGATACACAGGAGAAATACCTACGTGCTCTCCTCTTTTACTGCTATAAACTCAGTTTAATTTTGTTCCATTAGTCACTCTCTTGCTTTCTTGAAATTCTTTATCTATATGTACCCTAAAGGCGTAAGCCAGTGATGGGTTAAGAGTGCAGGAAGTGACCTTTTTGAATAGGGGCAGAGGATTTAGAGGCTGCACGGCAGAATTTTTACTGCTGTGTAGAATGACTCCACACGATGCTGTATAGAAACTAGCATAAAATTTTATGAAGGAAGAACTAATTTGGAAAAGCTTTTCCATTTGAATTTGTCCTGTTCAATCGACTCTTACAGGAATGTCTTTCTTTTTAGGAAATATGATGAAAGTGTTGAGAGGACATCAGAACTGGGTGTATGGCTGCGCGTTCTCTCCAGACTCCTCTATTCTCTGCTCTGTCGGAGCTAGTAAAGCAGTATGTGTCAGAGTTTCTTGTTCCTTAAATCTTCTGAATTGTGCGCATAATCACTTTAAATCTAAGTAACATTAAGCTTGTGCTCGGTGTCATGAACTTCTAATGTTTGATGATGATGATGTAAAAGTGCATGAAATTAAACTAGCAAATGGTGCATTGAGACACTGATTTAGGAACTGAACTTGCACTGCTTTTAGTTGAAGAAACTGTAAGTGTTCTTTGAGAACTAGCTGTACACACCTGCACACGTTCAGAGGACAAATCTAAAGATGACTAAAGCTTCCACTGTTAAAAGACACTTAGATTAATGCATAGAACTGTTCTGTTACTGGTTTTTATCCTTTCTATTTTCTGCTCAATGAAAAGGACTTTTCAAAGTCTGAGCCAGTCGTGTTATCTCCCACTGAACAAAAATGTCTCTGCATGTTTTCCAATACAAATGGCACTTGTGTCTGAAAGATCTAGAACGAAGAGCAGCATTCTGGGTTTGGTTTCATCCCTATTCCAGTGCCCTGCTAGAGAACTGAAAGCAGTGCAGGTAAAGCACGTTTGCCATAAGCTGCTTGTCTTGGCACTGAAGAATCGGGATAAAAGAGAAAGGAGAACTCAGCTAGTTAGAGGGGCTGTGGAGGTAGCCGAATGCAGCCCAGGGGTGCTGAGTAAGAGGCACAGCTCAGTCACTGGATACCACTGCTTATGGATGACTGTTCAAATGCATTTTATACTTCAAATGATCAGTGCAGATTTGACAGAGAACAGCTGAGGTCTGGGTTTTGTTTTTTCTTTAACTAGAGCAGATGTGGATGTATACATTGCTATCTTCAGGCTGTGTGTTTTCCATAAGCTTCTTGCTTTCCCTGTCACAGGTGGTGGCAGCAATATTGGTGTGATTGAGGTTAAGCTGGCACCACTCACACAGGAGCACAATGGTGTTAGCTGGGCAGAGAGTGGCATCTCTGGCTGCCAGGCTGGGGGCGAACTTTACCGTAGGATGAAGTAACCTTGCATTCGACTGCAAGGTGTACTGTACGTACGCAGGTGCTGGTCGATGTCCACTTTCTGCTTTCTTTTCTTTCTTTTTGTTTTTTTGGTTTTTGTTTTTTTTTAATAATTTTCACAGCAGTGAAACACACTGACTTCTAAAACTTAGTTTCCAGTTTTATGGAATGTTGAGGTCTCCTTGGAGAAATTGGTCAACACATTTATAATGATTGGTTCAGATTTAGGAAGTACGTGAGGGACTAAAGCTACGTTTGCTTTGGTCAAACATATAAATTTATCCAACTTGTCAGTATTTAATCTGTGCAGTAAAACTGAGTCGGGGGGAGGGAAAAAAAAAATCAAGGATCCTAATGAGCTCTTTTAGCGACATAACATCTCATGTTAAAGACTTATTTTCTACTAAATTATGCTGCAGTGCATAGACAGTACCCATTAAGTAATTCTGCACAGTCTTTGATTATGTATAATGTATAACTGCATGTAAAATCCCCAGAATTCTATAATGTTTTCTCAATTTCTATAATTCAATATGCAACTAAACGGGTATATTGTAATGTCAATGTTGTTTTTTTCACTGTTGACTTGATTTAAAATGCATAAAGTCTGTTAATGTGGTTAGACTTCCCTATTGTTTTGCCAAAGACGTAACTTTTGGCTGTGAAAATTCTTTTTGCTTGCAGTATCTGTTTCTCTTCCTAGGCTGACGTTGGTGATCCAAGCCAATTGTAAACAAGTGATCTTAAACTCAAAGGGATGCCACTGGAGTAACAATATGTTAACCTTACATTTTCTGTCTGTATATTTCTTAAAATTTTGGTAGTTACTGAAAAGAGGGGACTGTAGAGTTTAACCCTATTTATTTCTGCATATTTTAATAAAATAGTTTTGTAATACATGAATTTCAGTAAGCTACATGGTTAAATTGTGTTGCCTTTATCTTATATTTTGGCTTATTTTGTTAATAACATTTAACAACTTCAGTTAGAACTTGCATGTTTGCTTTAATTATTTAAAAAAACCCTTGATTTTAATCTGAGTACGACACTGAGCATATTTCTTAATTGTAGTAATTCATAATGCCTGATTTTAATATAATCCTAAATAAGACTAGCAGCTATACTTAAAAAAAAAAAAAAGTAAATGCTTCATTGCACCTCTGAGCAGAGCTATAACATTAGCTTATTTAATTGCAGGTTTTTCTGTGGGACATGGATAAATACTCCATGATACGGAAACTTGAAGGACATCATAATGATGTTGTAGCTTGTGAGTTTTCTCCTGATGGAGCTTTACTGGCTACTGCATCTTACGATACTCGAGTCTATGTCTGGGATCCACATATTGGAGTTATTCTCATGGAATTTGGGTAAGTAGTTGAACCTGGAAACATTCTCCTAGAGTGAAGATGACTACTGGAAATTAATAGGTTTGGGTGTTTAATTGAGAATTAGACTTGGGAAAGATCTTAGCGGTAGCTGATGGAAATCCTGAAGAGGCAGAGCAGTGGAGATTGTTCTTCTACACAACAAAACAATTTAAAGCACTGATACTTTAATGTGCACTAATTTAAGCATCTTTAAAGCCAAAGCATTCAGCACTACAAGTGTACAGTAGCTCAGTCTCCACTCCTGATTTCATACTGAAGCATTCGATCCATTTGTTCTTCCCCAGCTTTCCTAGTCACAGCTGAAGGCAACACTTCCATAGTTGTTAAACTTGGTGCTGCTCTCTAAGTGTCTCTCTCCCCCCAGGCATCTGTTTCCCCCTCCTACCCCAATATTTGCTGGGGGTGCCAATGACCGATGGGTCAGATCGGTATCTTTCAGTCACGACGGACTGCACATCGCAAGCCTTGCGGACGATAAGTAAGTGTGAGGAAAGCTTTCTTGCACTCCTCTAATTCTTCCCCTATGACATGAACTTTTAAGTACCAAGTCAGCTTTTTTCCTTTTTTTTTTAACTGAGAATGGACTTCTAATGATCTTGTAAAAGTAGATGAGTTGTCTGGTATGTGTTAATGAGCATTCTGAGTGGAGAAATAATTAGTTGTCCGCAGAGTAGATGATCTGTGCAAGCTCAGTGTTTAAGAGCTGAGAAAAGCAAAAGAGGGGTGGTAAACAGGGGAAAATGTAAATGGAGTTAATGCAGGCAAGGCCCTCACAGAGCAGGAAATCCCAAAGTAAAAAGAAAAGTGTTCTGTCATCTCACATTCAGTTTCTGCTAACACCGCAAGTGGTATTTTCATGAGCTATATTTTCAGAATATGAAGAATGCTTTCTCAAGATGACAGCAATGGTATTAAGCAACCTACAGGAGGGGTTTAGTTTTTTTTAATTAAGACAAGCGTTGCTGGGATTTCCTAGCACGCATGATTCTTAAGAGAGAGCTTGTCTAAATCTGTAGTTCAGGTTATTGCTTTCTGCTGTTGAAGGCAGTATTTTAATTGGCAGAGTTAAAATGGTTGAAGTACAGCCCAAGTCTAACACCTTGGATACGCAAGGGCATTGCAGTATGCTTGCATATTAAAATGTTTATAAGAATTCCCTCAGCTCTGCTTCAGACTAGTTTCTGTGCAACATCAAGAGAAAATAGCAGACAGCATTGAATGTCTGCTCTCAAAACTTACTACGTTGTTCTTTCCCCTTCAGAATGGTAAGGTTCTGGAGAATTGATGAAGAATACCCTGTCCAAGTTGCACCTCTGAACAATGGTCTCTGCTGTACATTTTCTACTGATGGCAGTGTTCTTGCTGCAGGGCAAGTATATACTTTTTTTTTTCCCCCTACCTAAAATATTAAGGCACTACAAAAGGCTGAAAACAGTGGCTAAGTGTTCTAAAAATTTTCAATTGTTACTTGAAACTTGATGCTTCTGACTTGGTTTTACTTATGGTACTATTTGTTTAAACATACCTGAAATAGCAGTAAAATCAAGAAGCTGATAAACCCATTTCTTATCTGTGAGAATAAATAAAAGATAGGCCCACAAACATGTGGACTGGCAAGAGACCATTAGATAATGAAGGGCGGCTACTCTCTTTTGGGTGGTACACTCAGTAGGTGTTGAAGAGCTTCTCAGGCCTGCCCCATAGATCATCAGTGAGCTGCTTATTGTGCTGCTGTAGCTGGAAAGAACTGGCAGCTGGTGTGAAGGAGTCTGGAACAGCGAGAACTAAGGCAAGGGGAGTGCAGAGCACATCCCCTGTAATGAGCAGCATATTGGAGACAATCTGTACTAAGCTAAATCATTCACATGGGATAATTCTGGTGGGTGTTTTGCTTTCTTATGTGCAGGACACAGGATGGCAGCGTGTACTTCTGGGCAACTCCCAGACAAGTTTCCAGCCTCCAACACCTATGTCGCATGGCAATTCGAAGAGTGATGCCCACCAGCCAAGTCAAGAACTTGCCTATCCCATCCAAAGTGGTGGAGTTCCTTTGTTACCAGATTTGAATTAAAAATGTAATTAAACTGGCAGGTGGCCCAGCTGCTGAAACTGGCTAAACACTTAAAGAATCCTCAAACTTTACAGCCTTTAAGCTTAAAACTCTCCAGGTTTTCAAGAGCTATTTAAAGCGATAACCTAAATACTATTTTGTCGAAATGCCTGACAGGTGAATTTTTAATATTTATAGAAAACACAGTAGAAGTATTCCTGGTGTTCTCAATTTTCTAAAGTGTAACTGTGAAAACATGTACATACATAGACATAAGCTGCTACATGTTATCAATGTACCTTTAAGGATTGCTTTTCTGATTTTTAATGTGTTATCATGTATATATTGCTTTGGTAGAGCCGTCAGCTGCGGCCGTGCTGCAAAGTGGAAGGATAGCTATTATTCTGGGACACTGAGTTAGAAAAAATATTGACTTAAGGAAGCTTAACTGCTCTGTATGTATGTACATTGGTTGGGGTTCAGGAAACCGATCCACGGACACGAACTCCTGTAGTTACTCGTGAAGATGTACACAGCCTGGCTTTTTAGAGCAATGTATGGGGAAGGGAAGTAGGTTAAGGTGAGGGTTGGAGTATATCCAATGTAAACCCGGGAATGTTGTCTGTCAGCTGAAGAAGGCCTTAAGTTCCATAGCAGCAAACCAGGTTAAATTGCAGTATTGGGCACTGTTAAAGAAATATTTCCTTACATTTCTAAAAATCTAACTACTGTATTGTTGCCTGATGCGTTGTCTGTAATGAGAGAAGCTTACAGACCCGGTTTATCATTCTTTAGCCCTACAATATCTCCTCGGGGGTGATTACTGGTTAATGGCCAAAGATAAGCAAAATACTTGGTTTTGCCTTCTGTTATTTATCTGTACCTGCAGATACAAAGAATGTATGCATTGCATAAAATGCCTGATATATATATTTTTGTTGAATTTTTTTTTATTAAAAACTTGTATAAAAGTTTCATGATACTGCATCTGGTGACTGATTTATCAACACACACCTGCCTGCAACAGTTCCAGGGGGGATCTGCTGCTGCAGGACTCTAGTTTTCAGGACCACAGGACACTGCTCTTGGTGAAACTTGCTGTGAGGAGCTGCAGCAAGATGGCCCTTCCTTCTCAGAGACCCCAGCCCAAAAAGGAAATGGTTACTGGTACCACTCTTTCAGCAAAGATGAAGCAGGTGGATGCAGACAGCTGTGATTTTAAGGTGTTCTGCACCGAAGAAGGAAGTAATTATTCTACAGCCTTGGAACAACACACAGAGCATTTGCCTTACCACTGAGGGTATGGTCAGGACTGAAGGCAATAAATGCCTCTCCAGAACATTATTAAGCTGGGTAGAAGTGGCTTGTAGAGCGAAGAAAGCTCCACTGCCATTACTGTGCTGTCAGCACTCTGGCCAAGCTATAACCAGCTGGTGAAGGGCAAACTTGAGCTGAGGCCAGCAGCCCCGCAGAACCCTCCCGTGAAGTGTGCTCTGAGCCCCCGAGCCGCTGCCTGCCCTGCCTGGCTACTGCCCGCACAGCTCACCAGCAAAGACAAGGAACAGGAAAAGGGAGGGTGCAACGACTTGCAAAACTTCCTGACAAGGGCAGAAAGGTAAAGCAAGGGAAGACAGAAAGATGCAAATAAGCATTTGAGAATCCCTGGGTTAGAAGCTCTTTTAGAAATCAAAGCATGACACAGAAGCAACAGACAGAGGTAGCCAGAAGAGGCAAGAGGAAAGTAGAAATTGCTAATTCACTGAGGAGGGATTTGTCATTTACTGTGTGGCTGGGCACTTGTATTAGAAATGTCGGGTGGGTTTTTAGTTGTTATTGTCACTGTTTGTTAATCCCACACAAGGATAGAGAACAGATGTACTCCGGAGTAGTTACTGGCCTGCTCCCTTCCTCTGCTGAGCACAGTAAAGCCTCAGTATTACTGTGACGCTCTGTTTTCTAGGACACTCCACCTCATGCCCTGAGCTGGCAGACTCAGGTGTCCCTGGGCTAAAGGAAGAGCCCAGATCTGGTTCCAAAGACAAATGCTCCCGTGCTTGCTTACACTGCAGAAGCACCTCTGAAGCCCAGGCGAAAAGGATGCTCTGTGGCACTAGGCACTACACAGAGGCTTTGGGAAGATTAAGAAAAAGTGATAAGGATTCCAAGATGATCCAGAATGTATTTCCTTGCATTAATGTTGCCAACTTTGACTTTTTTTTTCCATTTTAGAACACTTTGCTTGTCAAGCTGTACAGTCTCTGCATTTCTTCTCCAGCCCATGCTCCTATCACACCTAGCAGACTGGAGTCGTGGTCTGTAACCAGGACTTCTCGTGGCTGCCGCAGTACTAACGGGACAATAACCAAAATATTGTACCTCTGTTTGTTAATAAACAAAGCGTCCCCCTGACTATTTTACATTTACCTGCCCCTCTTTGTCTGCAGCGTAGTTAACACTTTTCATTTTGCCATGCCTGGCAGCACAGCGTTGGGGCTGAGCTTTTAAGATGGGATTTGTGCACCAGCCAGACGCGTCCAGTGCTGTCCCCAGAGGCACTCCAGAGCTACACCCGCTGTCCCCAGCGCCTCCGGGCACCCAGGCAGAGCCAGGCCTGCCCAGCGCCCGCGTCTGCAGAGCGTGGTTCCAGACCTGGAATTAGCAACTCTCACTTCAGCGTGGGCCCCTACAGGAAGGCTTGCTGAAGGGTCCCCGCGGGTTGTGTTCACTAAAAGCTGGCACTTACGGAAGGGGAGGAAGGAAGCGACAACCCTGCTTCCCCTGCCCCTTCGCCAGCTCTGAACCCCGTGTCCCAGCTACTCCAAAAGGAAAAAGCCTCCACAAAGTCCCAGCCTGACTCTGCTGGCTCTGCCTGCAGTGATTCTGTCCGTACTAACCTCTTGCCCAGAACACAAAGGATCATTTTAGACAAGTAGACAAGCTCAGCACACTAGTGAGGGTGTTTATAATAACTGAAAATGTTTGCAAACCTCTGCCTGCTATAATGGGATACCACAAGGTGAGGCTCACAGCTGATTCATCCCCAACATCCTCCAGAACTTCCAGCTCCAACCACTGTGCAAATCTGAGCCCAGCGCCAAGGCCAGGCACACGGCTTCGCACGGGCAGACAGAAATAACCTCCCAGGGCCCAGGACCTTCTCTGTGGGCAGCCAGGGAGAGGGACAGCGCATCCCACGACGCTTCACTGGGGCTACCCTGCCTGACCCGAGCCAGGGTACTGCCCAGGCTCACGGTAGCGTTTTAGGTTACCTGAGCCAAAGAGGAGCTGTGTGGCATTGTCACCCGAGGACATTAAACCTGGCTGAGACCACCAAGACACACAAGTTACAAAGCTGCTGGGGTTCCTTGTAGCACCACAGGACTCGAGGCCTTTGGGTGATACCCAGCTCTCTGCAGAGAGGTGTCTAGAGCTCAGCTGGGAGTCTACCAGAAGTAGTCTCATTGTTGATCAGGGCACGTGTATCTGCCCTTCCATTTGCTCACAGCAGCACCTTCTGACAGACCTGGCCGCCCGCACAGCACAAAGTTTGAGGCCCAACCCTGCTGCTATAACTTTGATAATAACATTGCAGAAGCACAGAAACCCAGAAATGACTTACAGGCAGCGGAGCTGTGGCAGGCAGCCTGGCCTCGGGACTCAGGCAGCGGAAGCAGCAGCTGAGGAGAAGCAGCACTCCGTGGGACACAGAAGGAAGCATTCCCCAAGGAAGCCCTTAGCCCAAGAAAGCCGGGAGGGAGGAAGGGGAGGATTAAAGGTGTGGGCAAGGAGTTTCCACAGGACAGAACTCGGGCTTGATTGCAATTAAACCTGCCTCAGGCTGGTATCAATTCCCTTCCAGCTGCTCTTAACTGCTGTCAAGGAGGAGAAGGAAAAAAAAAGGCAAAGGAAAAAAACCAACCCAAACAAGAACAGAAAAAAAAAAAGAAAAAGACAATCTGAGCTAAGGATAACCCCCTGTCCACGTTCCAGAGAGGGACTGGTGCTGGGCCAGGGGCTCTCTGCCCTGGGCAGACAGAGGCTGTTACAGCCCAGCCTCCACAAACAGCCGTGACCCCAGCAACGATGGAGAGGATGCAGGAGAGAGCAGTTCAGACAATGCTCCTCTCGTTTCCAAAGTAAATCCCACATCCTGCTGCCTCGGAGCAGTCTGTGCTCTAACGGACAAACTCTTCCACACCAGCACTGAAATGATCAAGTTGCATTCTCATGGTGTAAATACCACAGAGCTCAGCAGATTTTCATCTGAAAATGCAGCTCTGTGCAGCTGCCTGCTAGCTCTGTCCACACCAGGACGCCCTGCCCGGCCTCCGGATGAGGGGCAGGGTGAAGGGACGGCTGAAGATGGAGGGACCGTTCGGGAACTGGTGGCCAGTGACAGCTGAAGATGGAGGGACCGTTTGGGAACTGGTGGCCAGTGACAGCTG
>JANVCC010000196.1:6224711-6348509 GCA_025345505.1 Todiramphus chloris collaris
GCTGAAGATGGAGGGACCGTTTGGGAACTGGTGGCCAGTGACAGCTGAAGATGGAGGGACCGTTCGGGAACTGGTGGCCAGTGACAGCTGAAGATGGAGGGACCGTTTGGGAACTGGTGGCCAGTGGCTGCCTGCGCTGGGAGCCCGCGGCCAGACTGGCTGGCAGGGGCTGTCTGAAACTGCATCAGAGGGAAGCAAGTCCTAGAGAAACCTGGAGCTTCAGTCGGAAGGAAGCTATTTCTCTGAAAACAGTATTTATCATCCACATTTATGTACCACAGTTTAGTTGAATCACTCAAGGCCAGACTGAGTACCACTGCTAGGTGTTTTGTGAGGTTTTTTGATACTGAATGAGTTCTTCCATTTGAAGAGTTTAGAAATAGGGTGGGTGAATCCCACGACCTCTTTTCCTCACATATTACAATAGTCTCACAAGAGACAGAGGCTGTGTAAGATAAGGTTTAACCAAGTTACTCAGATCAGAACCACCTGAGTGAGGCAAATGGGTTTTCTGTGTGCTGCTGGCTTCTGCACAAGGATCATTTTGTTTTATAAACACCAGTCCACCCAGGCACAAATCCAGCTGCAATGAGCTATTTCAGAACAGCTTTGATTATTGATGTCCTAGCAGGAGAAGAAAGCCAGTGTAAACTTCAGATAAGTAATCAGTAACTCTGTTAAAGTCATTATAACAATATTAGTTATCAGCAAGGTTATGCCTTGTATAACTAGTTGAATTCCAGACAGACATTCTGGGGCAGATATTATTTCTAACATGAGATTAGAAGATCCCGAATGCTCACTTATATTCCAGATGGCTGAGTTCTTCAGTGCATCGAGGAGAAAAAGATTTCTTTATGGGCTCAGACCGTCCTCTGAACTGGCAAAGCTGTAAGCATGATTTTCAGCTGTGAAGAAGGTAGAAGGCAGGAGAGCTGAGGCTAAAAGTAGAGGGGCATTGCTGGTGCTCAGAGAGGTCTGCAATTGCCAGGTACAAGGGGAGAGCTGCGGCTGAGCCGTTGCTTTAGAAAGCAGCTCTGGCTGAGGGCTGCCCGGCAAGAGCAGCCCTGGCCCGCGTCCCACTGCCAGGAACAGCGTTAATCACCCGCGTGTGCCCCGTTTCTCACCGTCCCCAAACGTGCATTGCAGCGCCAGAAATCACGATGCGCACCCCTCGCAAGGTACGAACCAGCGTTTTCACATTAGACATGATAAGCAAAAGCAGGAGTTCAGGAAGATCTCAAGCTGGAAAGATGTCACCACGTGTTTCTGAAGAGACATGGGAAGCTTTGCCTTACTTTCCACCCCTTTCAAATCTGAGCTGCCATTTATCTCTGCTCTCTCCCAGCTACCATCTTTCCAAGCCTGGCACACACTGCAGAAAACCAGGGTGGTTTTGGCATGCCAGCTGCCAAAATCTACCTTGGATTCACCCGTAAGCTCTTGAACACACAAGGGCAGAAATAGCTGCTCTGATGCCTATGGTGCCATTAAAAGCATCCCTCCCTAAGACTGCATTTTGATTGCTCGGATCAGAAGTTCACTCCAGATAATTGGAGAAACAGCCACGCAATCCAACAGAAGCTTTGAGTTCCTTTTTATTTTGTCAATAAATATCAGAGTTTAAGAGATAGGTGGCTAAATACTAGTTCAGCAACTAGACTAGAAACATGTCCTTTAAAGGTGAATTGTAAAAGATAACTGTGTCTATGTGGTGCCATTTACTGTTCTATTAGAATAAGCAATTTTTTTTTCTGCTTCTTTTTATGGCTTTTTTGTTATTATTTCAATTATGTTAGGCCACAGAAACCCCACTGTGCTAAGTATACACAGCAAACCAAACAGCTCATCAGGCCAACGACCTGTGGAAATATGTTTCCTTTTTCATTATACCAGTATATCTAAACCACTAAGACTTTATCGATGCTGCTTCCTTCTCTGTTACCTCCTGCTCCGAAAGACAAGCACCTCTTTGGAAAGATTATCTTAATCTGATACAACATCAATGGCAAGAAAGCATCTTGTGCCAGAATAAATACCAGGATGGAAACATTACACTGAAATTATATAGAAAAAATATATCAGTGTCTGCTCCTAGCAGCATACATTGACACGGTCCTGTGAACCTGCACAGGAGCCATTAGGGTATGTTTTGATGGTGCTATTAATTATTGACTAGCTCCTTGTGGTCACAGCAGAAGACACACGTCCAGAGGAAAGATTTAAAAGAGAAATATTGCTTCATCTTCATTGCATCAGGGGAAAGAAAAAAAAAAAAAAAAGGAAAAAAAAAAACCAAACATCAAATCCAAAGTGCACTGCAGATAACAGCAGTGAGACTTAGTTTGGGGAGAACTTTGATCCTGATGTGGCATGTCATGAGACTGCAATATCTGTTTGCTGCTGTCTCAATCCAGAGCTGTTCTGGTTTTTGTTAGGCTACTGGCATTTCTAAAATGAGTATTCCTGCAGGAATGGGGCAGCTGAGAAACTACCCCACGCCTACAGACCTCAGCAACACGCCTGCAGAACAGCAAGGCATCCTGCAAGGGCTGCAGGCCACCTGGCATCACAGGAAGGTTTCTAATGTGCCAAGTGATTTTCTTGATGCCAATTCCAAAGGTGCTGTTCAGGCAGTTCTGTTAATCAAGTGCAGCAGCCACAATTAGCACACTCAGGAGAACAAACAAGAATTAGGTGGGTGGCACATTTTTTACCGTTGTTGTATAAAGCAGCACTAAATCTGGTCTGCAATTTGCTAATGCCTTCTCTCTGATGTCAGTGCTACCGTGGGTGAGTTTGATCTCCTGCCTAGAGACCCCTCTGCTGACTGTGCTCCACCACACCACCACAAATGCAAACCTAGCTAAGCAGAGAACATGAGGATAGCAACCTGACCAGAGAGTGACCAGATCCCAGTGAGTCACATTCCGAGCAAAGAAAGACTTGCCACAGAGAATGGCGAGTTTGAAATACCGGTTGTGCTACGACACAGAGAGATGTGGGGGTGAGTGCTTCCATCCATCCATCCATCCATCCATCCATCCATCCATCCATCCATCCCTGCCTGTGTGTAACCCAGACACGGTGGTGCCCAGCTGACCACCGAGGTTATTTCCAGAGCCTGGGAAAAGCTCCATGCTTGTGCTCTAATTGGCACGATAATCTCGCTTCTGGAGAGGCGGCAACTGCGCGGGCGTTTGCCGTGCTGTGCCAGAGGAAGGCACAGTGACCGCTGCACTTCACAAGGTTTAGTTACTGTGTCCACCAGCTCATGAGACATTAGCAAAGCTGGAAGTGGACTGACCTGCTTCTAGGTTTGTGTTTGGTGAAGAGCTGCCAGGATGGCATTCAGCCAAGGCAAGTGTTGCATCTTCTGATGTGACCCTCTTGTGGTAAAGGCTTGAGCCACTAAATGCCCGAAAACGCGCTGTCCTGGCTGCAGTGGGATACCCAGCACACACCAGCCTTGCTGGCCAGGAAGGGTCTCCTCCCAGCTGATCTACATAATCAGACCTGGAGGGCTTGATTTAAACAAAACTGCTACTGTCCACAGAATGGTAGGCAGGCCAGAGCAGGAGCTCTTTTGGCAACAGACTCCAAAAGAAATGAATTCAAGATGTCCCTCTGTGTGGATGTAGAACTTCTTCAATTACCCTTTTCCTATGGAGCTCTTTGCCCAGGAAATCCAAGCCAGCACCAGAGCCCTGACTCCTGCCAGCAGAGATCCTTGTATATCAGCTGGGGAATGTTTCGTGCAATGGGATGTGTAGAGAATGGTTTCCTCTTTTTAGTATCAGTTCTGTCTAATAATTCATAAGAAAAGCGCTGTTGAGATTTTTTTTTTGGTCTAGTTTTTTTTCCTGAGTGTGTAATAGTCCTGGGCTTCAACAGCAAATGTTATTAACTGCTTATTATTCAGAAATAAACCGGTACTTTGAGTAACCAAGCATCTCAAGTCATACATTAATGAAGATGTAAGTCAGTAGCATATACAGAGAAATATAAGGATAATAGCCCTCAGAATGTCTATGGGAATCTGTACGTGTTTGAACTGCCTTCATCTCTGCAATACAGTAGCATCCTCTAATCATCAAGTCTCTCTAGTCCAAAGAACTCTGAAGTTAAACAGACAAGAGACAAAGCTGTGAACAGAAAGGGTAATTCCCCACTCACAGGTAAATAAACGAGGCACAGAAAGGGACTCCAAGGAAAACTGTGGCTGGCCTCAGAATCTGTTTTTCCCCTGATGTGGTTAAGACTGTACTTCTGGCACACACCTCTCTTGCACCTCTGATATCAAGTGTAAATAGAGTTCTTTACAGTCAGCCTGCAGGGACCGCTCCAGAGTGCACTTCACTCAGCACAGCCGAAGCTTTGCTGCTGCCTCGATTTTCTCTGCTCTTTCAAAACACCAGTCCTGTGATTTCACACCAGCTATCAACGCTCTTAAAAGCTCAATTTCCAGAGCAGAATGAGCTGAGCTGAATCTCCTCTCAGAGCAAGAGGGGAAAACTGTTGTATTTCTAGAGAAATGTTTGAGAACGCGGTGTCTCATTTCTGTACCAAAGCCAAGAGGCACCGAGGTACCTGGGCCACGCTGTTTTTAAGGCCACGTGCTCTTGCAAGGCAGGCTCAGCATTTTATACTGACCTTCACACTCAGATGAGTGTGGCTGGCAGCCCGGCCCTGCCTGCATCCTGCTGAGCTCTTACTTTCACCCAGGATCGTGGCTGTTTAACCTCTCCTGAAAAGCGCGATGGGTTTGACTTGTTGCTGGGGGAAAAAAAAAGACAAGACAGGGAAAGGAAGGAGAAGAAACACCCTTCAAAAAAGAGTTAGAAATTGTCACTCTGCATTGGTGTGAATCCCCTTCCTGGGTGTGCAGTGCTCTCTGCTGGGGGCACAGGCCAGTGCTCCCCTGCGGGGAGCGGGGAAGGAACTGGGGAAGGAACTGGGGCAGCGCTGCCTCCCAGGTGAGTGCCCTTGGCTCAGCTGCGAGAGCCCAGCCAGCCCTGCGTGCCCAGGCTGAGGAACATGGCCAAAGATGCAGCATCCTGGCGTCTGCCAGTGGCCCTGTCCTCCACCGGCTGTGCTCGGTGCCGGCTGCTACGGGACCCTGGAGTGGAGCTTTACTCGGTGCAGTAGAACGTTGACTTTTCAGTTGTTGCAATGGCTGCAATAGTGGTTTCTCCAAAGGCGTGGTGAGGCTGTACTGGCAGCGAGGGGACTCTCACAGCCCAGCTGAAAAGGCAGACCCGTGTCCGGGCAGTCTGAGGCCATGTGGTGAAGGATGCTGATGGGGGAGTGCGAGAGGGCACCAACTCCATCCCCAGTGCCCTCTCGGTAACTCAGAGCCATTGACTTCTCTGCAGTTCCTTTGCACTGTCCCCATCTGTACAGGAGGCAGTGGAGCCAAGGGTGGGGATGGGGAAGCCAGCTGCAGGATCGGCTCCCCAAGCAAGCGTGTGTCTGCTCGGCTCCGGGGCTCCTGGGAGAGGGCCCTGATGTTGCCTGGCACCTCCTCCTGTTTATGCACAAAGGTAGAGACTCTGAGGTCAGTGGAGAAAGTTGCTCTTCCACAGGTAACAAACCCAAGGTGTGTTTGCCAGGGGATTTGCAGTTTAGCTTGGGTTTGGAGGTAAGACTCCTGCAGCTCTTCCACTCTGCGTCCTAACAGCCACGTGCATCCTGCTGCAGGTCAGAGTTGGCAGCTTTAGAGAAAGAAAAAGAGCTGCGTGGGATTTTCTGCCCTGTTAGTGTCCTGGCTTCTTCTAAGTGGTGAGCTGCTTGTGTACATTGTAAGCAAGAGCATCGAGCATGAAATTCTGCCAAGGCCGGGAGACAAACCTCTGACTGCTTCTGTTTCCCCTGCTGTAACGTGGGAAGAGCCAATGCACGCAACACGAGCAGCCCCAGGAAAGCAGACCAACCTAAGGCTTCAGTGCTTTCTTTCCCTAACACACCTCTGCTGGCTCTTCAGCCTCTCATCCCTTCAGAGACTAAAGGTCAGCTGGGCCACGTGTGAACTGCTGCCCTGGGAGAGGAAGAGGAAGAGGAAGAGGAAGGACATCACACATTGCACACAGCTCCCTAGGCCTCTCTTGACAGCCTTTGTGTCCGGATCAGCAGAGCGAGATGGCAGCCTGGAGGTGACTGGAGACTGGCATCTGGCAAAACTTGACATCTGCAAGCAGTGGCTTTATGGGCCTGCAAACAATCGTGCTTTTGTTTGGTGGGGCTGTATGGGAAGAGTTCCTTTGCTGGAAAGTGTCAGGAGAGTTCCAGCTAAAGCTGCTTATTTTCATCACTTCTGGGAAAGACCAGTCTGGCTACTGGCCTAAGGAAGAGTGGAAAAAATGCTCTTCCAGCAAGTATTGAGGAATTGCTCTCTGAAATTGTCCCAAACACAATGAAGCCATCAGTCACCACTTCATAGGCTTCCAGCTGCATAATGACTTTGTTCCTCTGTTGCACATAGATGACATTTTGTTGAAGAATCGGGGTTTTGTTGCAACTTTAACATCTAATGTTCTGTGTTTCTCACCATTTCCAACCCAAGTGTGGCAAATAAGGTCCTTCACCGCTATAAAATTAACTGTTCCTTTCCCAGCTAGGCAGCTGTGGGAAAGCTGGATTTAAGATGCAGGCAACTTGATTCCATTTCCATCTCTGCAATCATCTTCCTCTTTCATGGAGCCTTAACATTTTGTTACCTCAGTTCCTAACACTGTCCCATTACCTTTAATGTGAGCTGTTAAATACATGCATTCAAACATCTGCAAACTGGCAGGAAGCCAACTTTAAAACAATTAAAATAGTGTTCTTCATTGCCTTCTCCTGGTACCCAGGCAGCCAGACTCGCAAGATTCGTTTATTCTTTTTTCTGAAGCCATGAAGAATGTGCTTAGTCACTGAAGTGAAAGATGAGGTTTACATGAAGCCACGTGACCCCAGGAAATGGGTCTTTTAAGTGAAAACACTGTAACACTAATTGTGAGATTAAGAGGCCAGGAAGATGAGTGTGAGGGGCTGAGTTACTCAGGTGCCAGAGGCAAGGTCTGTAGGTCAGGGGGATATCTCCTGTTCAGACACCGTTCCTCTCTGTACCATCACGGTGACTTTCCAGCAGCTGCTGCAGGGATAACGTTCCTGTTGCTTTTTAGAGGATACCAGCACTTGGAATTTGGCATCAAGCACTTTTCAGGGATGAGCCATTGCTGTGGCAGCAACAGGGGACAAGAGTGTTTGCTTCAACCAAAGAAAAAGTCAAGGGATTCAGTTTTTAGCAACCGGCAACATCACCGCTTCTTTCCCATCTCACCTGGAGCAAAGCAGGCGCCGTGGCACGGCTCCCGCCCGCGCTAACGCGGACACGTCTCTGCTGAACACAGATCTGATCAGCATTTGGTCGGCACCACGCAACAGTGGCATGGGTGTGAACGGCTGTGTGCCAGCCTCGGAGACAAGGGGCTGCTGCCTCACAGCCCCGGGAAGAGCCACGGGCAGCCTGAGTGAGACGGGAAATGTGAAGGGGTGTGGTGGGGATGCAGGGGCTCTCGGAGTACCTTGGTGTCGCTGTTCATACCGGGAGCAGAGAGATGCAGCAACACACAAAACCAGCAAGAGCAGGCAAAGAAGCAACTGTATTAATTTCTAACCCCGTTTTCTATCCCCCAGCCCCACAGGGCGATGGGTCAGTGATCACCCATCTCCCAGGGGGATTGGCTACAGTCCTACAGCACCCACTGCAAAATATTTTTCCAACGTACCATAAACAGAGCTTAGCAAAACACCAGGTGTTGGTCCAGCTTACAAACCCATCCTGCTGTTTCTCATAACACTGGTGAGAAAGGCAGGACTCTCACCAAATATTGTGAGACCCTGAGAAAATCCCCCTGCTAGCAGCTTTCCAGCACCCATACCTTGGAATGCTGCGTTTTGCTCGGGCTTGCCACACTCACACGGGGACAAAGAGCCTCTTCCTTGCTGACAAAGCACCCGCAGGCTTGCACCACCACACCCAGCATTTCTCTCTCAGAAGTCTCCTCGAGGAAGCGCGTTTGGGGGGGTTATAACCGGGCGGTGCTGATGGTCAGGAAAGGAGTTCCAGGAATAGCAGGTATGAAATCATGTCTGGGGCCCACATGCAACCCAGGGACTATTCTTAGGAAGGAGCCTAAACTGAACGTTTAACAGTGGGTCTTTTAGGACTTGTTTCTGTTATAAAGATGAAGACAGTTAAGTGAGCACTGCCTGAGGTTACAGTCACCCGAAACACTGGGGGTACCAGAGACCTTTTCCGTGGAGCAGAGAGGCTGAAAGGAGCAAGAGCACGGAGAAGGGTGAGGGAAATGATGAGAGTGGTGCCCGCAGAGGGAGGGGACCTCGGGTGAGTTGCATGCCATGCACCGAGAGGCAGGGCAAATGGTGCCCGAGCATCTCCTGGGCTTCTGATATTCCTACCTTTTATCTACTCCTGCACGTAGTGTGAGTGCCATGGCCTCATTAATAAGGCATCTAAGCATCACCTACTTCAGCACCACAGTACCTTTGGGGAGCACATTCGAAACACAGGGAAACTGGGGAACCTACCCAAAGACACACACAAAGCCTGTGCCACATCAGAGATGTAAACACTTTCACATGGGTTTCACATGTGTCTTTGGGTCACACTTGCTTTATGGAGGTGTGTATCCTTTCTTTAAAAACAAAAGAAATGGGGCTGGCCGCTAGTGATGAGAAGCCAGAATTTCCACAATGCCTTCTTTCTTACCAAATGTGATGATGATTTGGTAACCTTTCATTTATTAATTGAGAAAGAGAATGAGTGACACTTGTTAAGCTACTGAATCTATTAATAAAATGCTTAGATCTATCTAAGATAATGTTCTGCTGTTTTCCTTTTAATTCAGACCCAGTGCTGGTCACCACTTTTTTTCTGAGGTAGAACTTTGGTTTCTATACTTACGCTCAGGACTCGCTTGCTGGGCCCAAGAGACCTGCTGTGGCTGCCGGAGGTCAGTGTCTTTAAATAAAAAACTAATCCAGATCAAGGGGGGATTACAGGGCACAAAATCTCCTCCTGGCTAAGCAGGGTCAGTGTTCTTGGATGGCAAAACTGCCCCGAAGTTTTAGTTTGCAATAAAATACTTGGCTTGTTGCTGGCTGCCGGGTCCCCTCCCTGCAATGAACTCGTACAGTGCTCGCTGTTGTGGCCAAAGATTGGATCTTATCCCTGCTCAAAGAAATGGTACAGGAATTCTCAGTGAGTACACAAGGCCAAATCTGGGGTTATGCCGAGCCAGTGACTTCCATGGGAAGCCCAATCCCTCTCTGAAATTGCCTCAACACACATAAAGAGACACCACTGGTTTGAGGGGCTTTGTCTTAGGACACTTTGTCATCATAAAGTGCCTTTCCTGTGTTTTGTTTGGTTTTCCCTGTTTATTTTTATCTCCTATGAAATCATCACCAGCAGCAGGAGCTATTTTGTCTCCGTGCTTCTGACACAAGAGGTAGGAACACTTTGCTCAGACTGAGGCTCAGAGAAGGCTCCAGGTCAAGCAAAGTGTTCAGAACTCACTTCAGGAAGAATCTTTACATCAGGATTCCCCACCACGGACGCAGAGGGTGTTACACTAGGGGATGCCCTGGGGTGCCACGGATCCCTTACCCCCCCAAGAAAGGAGGGAGGCCCAGAGTGGCTGGGGGCCCTGTCCAGAGGTGGCTGCTGAACGCCACATCTGCCTGCTAGAAATAGACTCCCGAGGAAGCCCCTGAGCGGTGAGCGAGCTTAGAGCTGGCCGCCGGCCTGAAGGGACTTCAAAGCTCTGAGCTGGGCCCAAGGGGTCCAACATCCTCTTCCTCTGAGCTCGCACAACACCTGTGCTTCAGCAGCAGCCACTGCCAGGAGCTCTCTTCCTGATCAGAGATGCTAAGCCCTAGACATCAGGGCCTGAAGGCAAAGCTGTGCCAAGAATATCAAAGTCAAATTCTATTGGCAACTGTACCTTTGAGGAAAGTGGGATGTTCCTTATGCAGGACCTTAGCAATGGTTTTAGAATAGCTGTTTAAAAAAAATAACAACTTTGACAACAGGAAACAAAGAAAGGAAAGATCTGAAACTGAAGTTCTCCAGCAGGGAGTACATTCCAGCATGGGGCTCCAGTGATAAGTCTGAAACCACTAAAACAGCCACCTGAAAAAATATTTCATAAGGACATGAGAGGGAGTGAGTCTTAGAGATTGTTACTGTGTAGTGGAGATGGTTTGAGGTGGTGACCCCTCACATTCACCTCCACATTTCAGCTATCGGCAGGAGTAGAGCGGGCAGCTGGAGGGGTAGGTTCCATCACTCCCTCCAGGCGGATCCAAACCACCTGGAATACATCTTATCTCACCCAGCCCACAACAAGAGACAGAGCAGTGCTGAGAAGAAAGCAGATCTGACAATGATTTATGCAGGGAGTCTGATTTTATGCACTGCTGATTTACTCCATCTTCTTAAGGACCCCAGAGTCTCCTGCTCTTGAGGTTTATATAAATATATATCTGAAAATATACACACCTCCACTGTTTTATAAACACGCACACAGACGGGCTGTAAATATTTTGAGTCAAGAACCATTTTCTTATTCTAGACCCGGCCCTCACTATATTCCCTGGGGACTCCAGCAGCGGGGAGGCAGTTCCCTGACTGAGGCTCCTAGGGCGCAACCAGGAATAAATGCACGGCACGATGACGTAAAGAATATTTAAGTTCATAAAGATAACTAGGTCCACAGGAGATGCAAGAGGGTTGCGTGAGGAGGGTGAGGTGTGGGAGAGCAGCTTGCATTTGCCCCCGTGTAAGTATTGCTGGTGCACCCAACAGCACCCGGGCACAAGGGGTGGGAGGACGGGGAGCAGGAGAGATCTGACTCTCCTCTTACTCAGGAGAGAGCTGACTCTCCCCTTACTCAGGAGAGAGCTGACTCTCCCCTTACTCACGCTGCCCTTGTTGCAGAGGCTGCAACAGGGCTGCTCTCGATCTATGCACGTTTGAAGAGGGCAGGTCCTGTCCGCCCTGTGCGCGGCTCAGCTGAAGCACAGAGGGGTCTCCGGGGTGTATTTCAGAGAACTCGTCGGCGGGGGTACAAACCCCACCGAATAGAAGGGGGCGGGAGGGAGACGGGCACCCCGCTAGCCCCGGGTGCGCACCCACCGGAGCTCCCGCGGCCTCTCGAAGGCGGTGGGTGCCGCACCCCGCAGCCTTAGCTCGGTCTCCCGCCGGCATCGCCCCCGCCGGTCCCCGCATCTCCCGCCGGTCCCCGCATCTCCCGCCGGGCGGCACCGGCCCTGCCCGCGGCTGCTCCCCGCACGCTGCGGGGATGCTGCGGGGACGCTGCGGGGACGGGGCGAGGCCGGCCGTGCTCGGCAGCCCCGGCCCGGGCCGGGCTGGCTGCAGAGGGCACCAGAGCCTCGGGAACGATCCCGCTGCCGCCCGGGCGAGCAAACGGCTGCTCGGCGGGGCCGGGGCGAGCGGGGCGGCGAAGGGGCAAGCGGCGGGGCCCAGAGCCCTTTTGCTGCCGTTCCCAGTTCTACCGGTGCAGCGTTACGGGGATCCACCGGATCCTCCCTCTTCCCTGCTCGGGGACCATCTGGCATCGCTGGCACGGCGCTGGGACCCGCTCGGGAGGAGCGAGGGGATTCACAGCCCCGGGGTCTGGGCTCAGCCGGGCAGCGGCTGCGGGCCGGCACCGGCACGGTCACCTCCCTGCCCCGACCAGCTCCGTTTCTCACTTGAGTAATTTCCCGGGCCGAGAGAAAATGCAGACTTGTGCAATGTTGTCGGGTAGCTGTTTTCCCGCGGTTGTGTCACCTCGAGGCACAGCGGCTGCCACTGCAGGTCCTGGGTGCCGCTTGCCCGGGGCGAGCTGAGGAAGCCCCAGCGGCTGCGGTGAGCGCTGCCCGGGGGGGCAGGGTCCAGGCACGGGCAGAGCTGCCGCCTCCGCAGCCCCCCCGACCCAGCATCGCGCCCCGGGTTTGCTACACCCGTGAACAAAAGCTCTCCTCAAGTCCGCAGAGATGTGAAAGGGGTTTCCAGAATACCCACCACGGTCCCAGTGAAAGCGGGACGCTGTCCTGACCACTCTCTGAATGCGTTAGGAAGCAAAACAATCCACCGGAGAAGGACTTCCTCAGGACACACCAGCCACTTCTCTGACAATTACTCACACAGCTATCTTGTTTCCCTCCTGGTTGACAAGTGCTCGCTCCAGCAGGGAACTAAGTGGTTGATGTGAGAGAAACCAGCCCTGTAAATTAGCTGAGAGTTTGAGGTGGGACCATATTCTTTAGATTCTGATAAATGCACTGAGTCTATGTCTTTTTCTGTCTTACTGGAGGATGCTCTTCATGGGATACAGGGAGAATGGGTTAAAGAACCGTGTCTGGTTTTGGCAGAAAGAACAGCAGTTTAGATACAAGTCAACCGGGAGCCTTTTCAAGACTTCAAGAGACACTGGATCAAGCCCATAGGGAACAGGAAATAAGCAGTACTCTTATCTGCAACATCAATGCTTCACGTTTAGCAGCCTCCATAGATAGATGGCATCTGTCCTGAACCCTTCTCACAGCACAGAAGAGTTCAGACGTTTTTATCCCAGCATCTTTCAATAGCCCTATTTTGTGTGAAAATCGTTGAACCTTTTACTGCAAATTCCAAGCGAGAGACAGGTGAGATTTCAGCCCCGAACATCCCAAACCTGTCAATATTTCAAACTTTCATCTGAGTTTAGCAGACCAGATCCTTCATTCCCAGCAACAAAGAAGGACTGCATTTTTCCATATGACCTCATTATTTACTCCCCTTGTGGCATCACTGCAGAACAGTTATCTAAGTAACTTAGTAAGCCCTTCAGGGTTGATTTTTTGGTTGGTTGTTGGTTTTTGTTTTTGTTTTTTTCACTTTTAGATCAGTAAAAGCTCCATTGTTGGGACAGATAAGCAGCCATGTGGGGTTATTTGAGTGCAAGCTGCAGATAAGATGACTGTCTCCCGGAGGCTTTTGTCGCCTCTTTTTGCTAGCAGCTTTTTGTTTCTCGCCCTCTTTATATGAAAGTTCTCTGCGGTTGTTCTGCGTGTGGGAAAGTACAGATCACAACTGTTTCTACAAGTGCAGGTGGAATCTGTACTGCCCTTGGGACTCCCAGCCCGAATCTGCAAGTCCATGTGTGAGCTGGCATCTTCCACTGCGCCAACAGCTTCCCCCAGCACCCCTGCAGAGGGGCTGGGCAGATCCTTCAATGGCCAGTGCTTCTCTCTTAAAGATGTCTGTGACAGAGAATCTGGGAACGAGGACCCTTCCCCCATGAAAATGGATCCAACTCCGTATCAGCCCTGGAAAACACTGTTTTTCTGAGTGTGCAGCAACATCCACAGGAAGACAGTCCTTAGTTTTCTATGCACTGAAGTAAATAAATACGGAGTCTAGGATTTGGCAAAGATAAAAGGGATTCAATTTCAGTATAAGAATGGAATAATACTGCAAGCTGAAGAGAAAGTTCTAGCCAGAAATACAGGATTCATCCAGCAGGTCCGATTCCTGTGATTCAGCTGTGTAGAGCTCACTGCACCTCCTCACTCCCCTGCTCTCCGACACAAACTGACATTTATTCACCTGCCCTAACGCAGAATCAGCTGACGTGCTGAACACCAACAGAGTGCCAGTGGCCAGTATTTCTAGAGCTTAGAAATTTTCAACTGAACCCCCTATACCGCAGCCCAGGGCAGGTGCGTTTGATGTCTGTCCAATCACTTGGGGTTTTCCCCTTTGTCAAATAATTTCAAAACACAAAACTGGTATGAAGAGCTGACCCACAGACAATTGTTTCTATGCGCATATAAAGCTTGTGTTGGAGTTGTACCACACTACGCTGCTTTTCACCTAAGTTTCCCCATCTCTTAGGAACAGAAGGGAGCTGTTCTGACCATCCAGCACACACCTCCTGGACAGCCCAGGTCAGAGCCTTCTCCTCTGATGCCCTGACTACATTCCTGTTCCTTGCTATCATGGTCCCAGGTAATAATCAGAAGGGAGTGCCCAGTCACGTGGGGGATGAGCCAGTCCGATCTATTTCCTCATTTTCAGGGTCAAGAATTCCTTATTTCCTGCTTGCAGAGCATTTCCCAGGCTACCAGATGACACGGTGGCATTCCACCATCAGCTCTGCCAGGAACCCGCAGCTTTCAGACAGACCACGAGCTTTCCTCCCCATCTTTCCTGGTCCTTTAAGGCACTGGACAGCATTTGTCTCCAAAGGCAGTTTAGGACCTCTGAAAAGTTCCTCTAAACAGGAGTCATCGTGATAAATTACTCCTAATTAAATAATGAACCTTTTCAAAACCCTTATGAAAGAGGTAGTTAGGTAAGTTTTATCAGCTCCAGTTTACAAGATCACAAGATTACCTGTGAGATATGCCCAAAGCTACATATCACACCGAACCAGAAGGCGAGCCAGGACTGCATTCCTCTCCTAATGCCATGCCGTGATCTCCAGAGTGCTCTGCCTCCAAAACCAGCCTTTATCATCAGGTCCTCATTCTCTTGAAAGAGTTCTCTCTTTTCTCCACCTTTCTGGACTATAGATTTTGCTTCTTGAAAGCATGCTGGGAAAGGCGGTCCTAGTACTTGACCTGCACTTGACTATGAGGGCTCCATCCTTGCCTACAGGTAACTGCAATACTTTCTAAACCTGCCGTGCACCTTGGGAGGGCTTACAGTGAGCCCCATAATAAACCAGACCAACCTCCAACTACAAACTCTCCCAGCATCCCCCCTGATTCAGGCAGTTTAATTGAGCACTGAAGATAATCAATTAGAATGCACAGTCCACCTCTTGCCCATGTGTCTCACACGCTTAGGCAGTCAGTGGTTTGGACTGAGAACTGTCTGTGTAATGACTAAGGTAATCGGAAGCCAATCTGGATTAGTCCCTCTACACATCACTGTATGGAAAAAAAAGTGCATTAAGTCTGGACTGCTAAAAGCCAGATTGAAATACTTTGACCACACCACAGTAACAACAATTAACAAGGCTAAATGTCTCCCATCATAGCCTATTCCCAGCCTGCCCTACGCTGCTGCACTAAGCAAAGCAGCCTGTTTGTTTCTCTAGCACAAGCTGACCTTCTGTGCAGTCAATATCTAAAACACATTGTCTGAGGAGAGGGAGTTCACAACACTGAATTATGCAATTATATGAGTGCACCCAAGCGTTTAGCAACGCAGACTGCATCCATTCCTGCTGACTAGTTGTGATTTTCAGATACATTGGAACTGGCATGTCCTGAAATGTGAATTTTTTGCAGATGGCTGTATCTGCACAGCACAGAGTTGCTGGCAACACTCCACCATGATACTCTGAATGGCTCTGCCATTGTGTAGCTCTGGGGCACGAGAAGGAGGAAAAGATGTGAGCAGAAAGACACTTGTAACTCAGCTCTGCTCTTTTCCAGATGGGCCAAGGCTGATAAACAGAGCTGGGCAGATTTCTGTAACAACCTTTCTGCCTGTGAAACTTTCCTAGTTGGGAGGAAGTGGAAGGGTCTGGTTGTAGACAAAGTACACGGAGCATTGTCTGGGCTAAAATTCCCATCCTCACAGTGTAGAACAGCACCTGCTATTTTGAAGACATCCAGGACAGCAACAACTGCTGAAATTCTACAGACACACCACTTTTTAACAGAAATACAGAACTGAAAAGTACCATACGGGTTCTTCCAGAGCTTGAACACCTACATAAAATTGTTAGCAAATCCATTACCCTTCATTATCCTTCAGGAAAACACTGGATTGCTTGTGGGTTTGATATTTCAGATTTCCCACTTCAAATGTTAATAGTTTAGGGTAAATTATGGAGTTTATGGCTGGAGGGGGGCTTGCTTGGTTCATGTTTTGGTACAAGATAAGGCAGTACCACTGAACCACGCTGTTCAGCTCTGAGTTTGCAAATCTCAGAGATGGTGCAGAGCTACAGAGCTAACAGATTCACAGAGAAAAGATGCTCAGGGGTGGATGTGAGATGGAGATGTTCTGTTTCAAAGGGCTGTGACTGCAGTCTGGTCAAGGAAGACGAAACAACATGAAGCACTTAGATTTAGTGTTATAAGTTCTGACTTCAGTTAGCTCAATTAATATGTGGAGTAACTCCACGAAACCAATAGAATTACTTTCGTTATGCCCATTGAAATGGGCAAAATCTGACCTTTTGAAAAGGATTCTGGGAAGCATAGATGTGGATCACATCTACCCTTTTCAACCTTGTAATTTTAAGTCCTAAATGCTCTATGTGGTACTCTAAATAGACACATCAGACAGAGGAAACATTATCATCTCTGCTTCATGGGGGAGGCAGACAGATTAGCTGATTTGCCCATGGCTATACTTCTGAAAGAGCCAGGAACTGAAACAGACTGGTCCAGTCTTAATGTCTCAACCACAGGGTCATCATTCCCTTCCTCGAAATGGTTTCCAAAATCATGATTATACTGACTGGAAGCCAAAGTAGTGGAAACATTCTCCCAATAAACCGCAAGCTACAGTTATGGGCTCTATCCTTGCACTGCCTAAATTAAAGTTTCAGAACATTTCCCTTAGTTCTTCAGGGCATAAAAACATACTCTGACTTGAAGAGGAGACAGATTTACCAAGATGAATCTGTTGGTTTTGAAAGGCGTTTTCAATTTTTATTGAACAGGACTTTCCCATGGGAAAGAAACACAACGTGCTGCTTTGTGCCAACATCTCCTTTCCTTGTAACTACTATTTTATTCACAGGGAAGAGGGGGATTGGTATGGGCAAAGAACAAAGAGAAAACTGCACTGAATGGTGGAAACAGGAGTACCTGAGATGTGAGAGACACCATGCCAACTGGTTCCTTAGTCCAGCCAGCTGACCTATTTGATTCATTGTATTCTGCCACTTTCTTCTCATAGCTCGGTGCTTATGCTTTGGGTTTCTCCAGATGTGCTGGTAAATTATCTAGGAGGAGGTAAATTATACAGCTGCAAGTGTGTAGCATCAGTGTCAATGCAAGTGACCAGAAACTGCAAAAGCTGCAGCTCCGAATCTCCTGCAATGTTTGGAAATGTATCAGCTATAAAGAGAGTTGGGAATAAAAGCAAGTAAGGAAGCAGGAGAGGCATGCAGATGGCTGTTGTAGGGCCAGTGTCACTCTACTTCAGTCAGAAACAAATTCCTCCCTGTGTTTTCAGATAGCTTTGCAGAGAGGATGTGCTAGTATTATTTCCTGACACGAGGGGTTTGTTATCAGTGCGTATGATGAGAGACAGCATTCCAGAGTGACAAAGGTCTGTGTAAACTGATTGTCATGCCCTAGGACAGAGAGATCCAGCTTTCCAACTGCCTCTTCATGATGATCAAGCTAAGACTAAAAGCCCTCTCTCTTTTCCTTGAGATGAGAGTCCAAGCTCCTGAAGGACATACCACATGGGAGACATGGAAAAGCTTCATTTTCTTAAGACAATTCTTTTCCATCCTTTTTAAAAGCTTTTGCCTTCAGAGACATTTGCCTCTCCCCTGTTAGTATGCTCAGAAAATGGAGTGGCACCAATTTCAGGACCCACAGTTAGAATTCCTGACTTTCCAGTCAGAAGCTGTGATCACCTGCTATTTAGTGACAAGCAGGTCATCTGGCCTTGTGGCTTCTTCTCTGAACCTGACCATGAGCTAACTGAAGCCAAGGGGATTTTCTCCCCTGGTTTGAATTGGGTTTGCACAGCTACTCACAGACACATTGGAAAGATCAGTGCCCTGTGGAAGTACAAAGTCTTCTCGGATGGATTTTTTAACTCACTCTTCTAATGAAAATAACTTGCAGTTTGGGGTGCACAGGGATCATTCCAATGGCAAAAGCTGGGTTTCTTCCACCTTTCTTCCAGGAGTGGAGTGAGAAAATTCAGAGTGAGAAAACGCACTACAACAAACTCTGGTTTAGCAAAATGCCTGTGCTGGTTTGTGTTCCTTTCCAAGGCAGCACCGGAGAGCAAAAGCTTGTGCAGTAGCAATTAAAATCAGATACTAACTTAACTTCAGGTTCTGTCATACTGATTGTGGCAGGACTTAAGTATGGACTTAAAATTAACTCTATGCTTACGCAATGTCCTGAATAAAAACACTTTCCTGCGCTGAGACCTCTGTCCTTATTGTGATCAAGTGCTCAGGTCTTGTCAGGCAATATTCCCCATCAGAAAACAATGGGGACTTTTACCTTGTGAACTGCAGAAGCAGGCAGTGGCCAGGGCTATTTTTCACCTGGCTGAGTTCTTTGGTTTTGCAGTGAGGGCAGGGGTAAAGGAACACGTGCGCTGCTGGATCAGGAAAAACTAAGCTCAAATATGAGGGAAAGTGGTAAGGGTTTACTTTGTCCTTTCCTGTACATTTGTCTGCCATGAATGCAGAGGGCTTCCTATTTGGTGCTGTGGGGTGAGAGCCAGAATTTTCAAAACTTTGGCTCAGCTCCTGCTAGCATTCATGCTTTGCTTATCTTGCTTCCGGTGCTAACCATTTCCAGAGATGGTGTTATGGAGAAAGTCGGTGATTGTGATGGAAACTGAGGAAGAAGAGTTAGCAGAAAACCAAGAGACTGAATTCAAATGCTGACAAGAACTGGCCGTGACCGCTCTCACTCCCGACGCTATCAGCAGGAGTGTGCATCTGTGCAGAACTGGGGCAGCTGAGCCCTACCACACTAGCAGCTACTGACAGAAATAGGGTAGGGAGACAGACTCTGCTTTCCAGCACTTTCTGTCTAAGGAGATTTTTCTAAAATCACAGCAATCCCAGGTATGGGCAGGAGCCTCCCTCGTCAGCAGGCTCTGCTCTTTGCTGGGAAGCAGGCAGAAGAGCAGGACTGAAGCACTGAGATTGCAGTGGGACTGCAGCGTGCCCAGAGCAGACCAAAGCTGTGGAACACAGCTCAGGAACAAAGGCTTGACCACTGCAAAATGAGCATCGGTTCAGAGCTGGATTTCTTTACCACCGTGCTATGTTACGTGCCCTGACTTGGCGAGACACGGAAGTGTATCTCCAAGCCTGACTCCAGCATGACAACTTGTGTTTAAAGATCTTGTCTGAGCCCGGGCCTCTATCAGCAGCTATACCACCCCACTGTGCATCTCTGTCTCACAGCCCAGCATTTCAGATTGGCTACACCTTATCCATCCTGCCTCCCCAGAATGTTCCACAGCACCAAAGCAGGACCATGAAGCACTGAAAATGATCAGCCATAAATATAAGTGACTAATAATGTCTGCTAGTGCCTGTTGCAGGAGAAGTGTCAGCACAAACAGCTGAAAGGCTTTTTGATACTGAAGGGATCAAAATTCAGCCTTCTTGGTCTATGGTTTTAAATTGCCTCTATTTGTCTGAAATGGTCTATTCTGTGAGGCTTTATTCTAACTCATGATTAGATGTTTAGGAATATCATACATTATAACCACAGACCAAAATGGAGAGCATTTCTACTGTGGTGTGCTTTCAAAATGAGAAATTTCAGTCAAACGTTAATGTAAAAATGATGTCCACTGGATTTTACAAAGGCTTTTACTGTGTTTGAGTAGGCTGCAGAATACATGGTTCACTATTTTCTGTAGCACCATTAAAAAGATTAATTTGCATGTACACTGATGCTTGGTGAGTAGTTCAGGCAGCAACCCGGAGAAGTGTGAGAAGTATACGCACGAAACCCCGACTCTTTCCACTGACTGAGACAAGTGTTTCCATTTAAAGTAAGTTTTGCCCAGTCTTGCTCAGAAAGTCTAGGCTATTTTATCACTTCTTGCACTCGTGCTAAGGTATGGTATTAGCTGTTAATTCACAGATGCACTAAATACCTTAAATATGGTGTGACTACCATAATCCAGGGTCTGAACTGTATGCAGAGTTCAAGCAGGGATTTGGACAGTACATGCCCTTAAAGGTGACTTTCCAAAAACAAAAAAAAAAAAAAAAAAAGGTAGAAGTAGTTGTTTGCCGAGAACCAACATGTCCAGAAAGAGCCTAAAGGTATTTTAAGGACATGTCTTCTTACTTCTCTTTCACCTGACAACCTCCTGTTTGACCAAAATGGGTTACTATTTATAAACTGGTACAAACATCTAGTGACTGTCCACACCCTAATGGGAAGGGAGTATCGTTCTGTGGATAGCACAGTACCTCACCGGCACCTCTTCGTGCTGCCACAACCAAGGCAACGAGAAATCTGCAACTCCCAAGGGCCCACAAATCAAGACACAAACCTCCTTTATGTCAAGTATTTGGCCTACAAGTCATCACAGAATAAAAGCAATAGTTCTTTTCTCTGGCTTCTACTTAAGAGCTAAGATGGCAGATTCTTCCTGCTGCTTTTGTTTTCATTTAATCTGTCTTGCCCTCTCCCTCCAGGCTTTGTTTTAAAAAAATGCAATGGTCTGGTGGATGCTGTCACAGTTTCTCTGTGCCCTTCAATATTTTCCTCTTAAACCTGAACCTCAATCCATCGGCTACCTTGAGACCTGACCCAGTTTTATACAGCGTGGTACTCGGAACCCTCGTTCCCAGGCACTGTCACTGACTTCTGAACAGAGCCCTGAAAAGTTTACGTTGCAGCTTTGGGCCTCTGGACACTAGTCTGCCACGCCGAGAGGAAGGGGCTACGTTTTTAGGTAGTTCTGAAAAATAGGGTGTCACTGTAATCCAGAATTAAAAGGAGAATGAATCCAGACTGCAGTTCTTTAAGGTACACAGTATTTTCTTTAGATCATCCTCTGCCTCTTCCCTTTAAAATCCCACTCTGTCTTTAACATATATTACAAGTAATATAATGCTTTATAGAATCCTAATTAAGAATAGTTAAGTAATGTCACGAAATCTGCTAGACCAGAAACTTAAGATTCTGCCTTTCAATACACTTCTCTACCAAACAACTTAGTGCTGCAGTAATCACTGTGAACAAAGGAAAAATGCCAGCCCCTAATCAGCATGCAGCAGGGATGGGTCATGAACACATTTATCTTTCTTCTCACAAGCCTCCCCTGGATAAAGGAAATGTCCTAATACTCAAGGCATCTTGGACACCAGATGGCTGATTATTAGACATTTTATGAAGAGGAAGGAAGTAAAGAGAAGCAGCCTGAATTTTCATGGTACTGTAGGGACAGGGGAAAGGAAGGTGGAACGAGGACCGAATCCAAAACTTACTGACTGGGAAGACACTGATTTCAAAGGACTTTGAATTGGAAGGAACACAAGACCTATGTTTGCTTTTCCTTCTGCAGATTAATTCTCAGCTCCTCAAGAGCTAGAATGATTGACAGGTGAATAAAATGTGCTTTCTATTATCTCAACTGTAATGACTTAGAGCTGAGCCAGTGTTTTGCAGGGGAAAGGTTTGAATTTTTAAATATTCATAATAACATTGCAAGTTTTCTTTAAACTATCTGCAGGCTTTTCATAGACCTGGTCCCCAGGTGCCTGACTCAGAAGAGCAGGAGCAGGCTGTGAGGCCAGAGGAACAGCAGAACGCAGAGGTAGCTGCTTGCAGAATTCCACCTCCTATGAAGGAACTCAACAGGCAGTGCTGATCAAATGCATTTGGGCTGATCCTCGTTAATATAATTTGGCCCGGCCTGTTTCACAGCGCCTCAGCTTTCAGAAAGCTGTGAAAACCAGCTCCTTCCATTTTTATCTTCTGCGGGGTTCTTGCCGCTCTTCTAAAAGAGAGATCTTAGTCCACCCAGGCTCTCCCCAGAGATGACTACATAACTGAGAGCTACAAGACGTGTGGACCAGAATGCTTGAGGGAAAGAGACTTCCTGGGTGTTTGACCAGTGAAAAATGGTGGTGGCTCCTCCCAAGTCCCAGCACGCACAGTGGAGGGACACAGCCACACCAGATGTGCCGATGGACCTTGGGAAGAATGCGGATGTCGGATCTAGTGGGCTCTGTGGTCCTGCTCCTCCCATGGAAAGCGATGTGGGTGCTGCAGCAGGCCCTGCTGATCCCAGGACAGCCTCTCGCTAGGTGTGTGACGGCAGGCGTAAGGAACTGCTTGAGAAATGCATGCGGGCACCCCGCTTCTGGGGCACGGCACACACGTGTGGAAGAAGGGTCGCAGAACTGGAAATGAGGCTTCCCACAGGACAGGATGAGAACTGGGAGGAGAATCTCTTGCCACACAGAAGAGGCTGCATCAGGAAAAGTTCTGATTGGGGTTTTTTTTTCCCTTTTGCCAGCAAAACTGGCACTGCATCAGAGGTTTGCTGACGGAAGTATGGCACCCAGGGGCAGGAGGAGTTTTCTCTCTCTGCTAATCAAGACAACAGCCAAAGCCTGAGTGCAGGACAAGTCTTGCACAGGGCGTGCACAGCACAGTCGGGACTCGTGCCCGTTCTATGCCCATCACATCGAGCGGATCCAAGAGCTCGGGCTATAACGTGAGCAGCTGACTAACCCGCCCAGCTCCTTTCTTTAAAACACCAAGAAGGGGCTCGGGGGAGCGAAGTGAAGAGTCAGGTGGGAGAACAGCTGTGAAAAATGCAATGATGGAGCCTGAGCCTTTTTCCACGGGGGTGACAGAGGGGCGGCTGTGATGCAGTTTGCTCGCGTGCTAACGACAGAGGTAGCGGCAAAAACAACTAAAACCCTCAGCCGTGTTTCAGACTCACGGCTGTAATCTCCTTATGCAATACACTTGACAAAGCTCTCTTGTGGAATATGAGCCTGCTTTTTCCACCACAGTACGTACCCCCTCCCTCGCCAGACTGTCAGTTACTGGACTTTGTTTGTTTGTTTCTTTATTATTTTCACCCTTGTAACATTTACCAAATAGACTGGTTGTTTTGCTGCAGATAAAACAAGCGTGCGGAAGCTCTGCTGGCAGGGATGGGTATGCTTGGCTGAGGGGAAGAGCAGCAGCTCACCTGCTGCAAGTGTTTTCAGAGGTAAAGCTGCCTAATTATTTTTTATTATCCCTGTGTTGTTTTATTAACCAAATATTTGTCTTTTTGCCTCACACACATCTAAAGCCAATATACAAATTGCACAAGGGGATTATGCCAGCATGAGTCAATCTTGGGTGTGTTTATCCTCCGAGAGACATAAGCCTCTGTTTCTAGAGGCGGGTGTTTCTTATCCTTGTTAGACCTATGAATATCTTTCGCCAACAAAATCTGTCACTTTTCACTGCTGGCGTGCCTGCTGCGAGAACAAACCCCGCGGGCTGGCAGGCCTCCAGCTGGGGTGGGGGCTACGTCCGCCGCGACTATCGTTATTTAGGATTTACATTACAGCACAGGCTTCTAGCTGAGATTCAGGCGTTGCCGTGCAAGCTGAGGGTAAAAGACACTTCCTGCCCCAAACAGTTTATAGTCTAAACAGAAGAGACTGGTGATAAATAGCAGAGAGAAGGCAGCACTATTGCAACACAGCTAACGCTAAAGCACGACTGCGAAACCCATGAGATTTTTCTAAAAATAAATGTTACAGCTTTTATTTGTTTTATCAACTATTGAAAATATTCGGGTTTTCTTAACGCTAGGAAGTTTTTGGTTGCTCTAACAGCTGCAGTTCTTGCTTACTCACGTTACCCCAGGAGGTGAGGGCTTGTAAGATGAACACATGGCTCCGATGATCCTCCTTTCAGGCCCATTTTGAAGTTCCTTGCTGTTGGCCTGTCAACAGAAAACAGTGAGTGTAGCTACACAGCTAGTTTCTTGCATCCTCCATTTGTGGAGCAAGAACCTTTTCTCAAATCACCCAAGCACGAGAGTTTTTCCCCACCCAGGAAAATGATTTTTAAGAACAACAACGATGTTTAAATGTCGCATCTCTTCCTCCATTATTCTCAGCATACAGTCCAGTATCCTGCATCTACTCATGGCTCAGCGGCGTACACTGCTGCCAAACCCGTGGAGCTGCTGTTCCATCCCTTGCTTTGACCTTGCCATTTAACCAGCACAACACTCCTATGAAACCCCTGTTCCCTGGTGGCAGGTGATACAAAAGAAGGAAAAAAATAAGGAGCCAGGAAGGAGTGGGTGCTTCACCCACGCAGAGTGGCCTCTGCTGTAATTTATGCATGAGGCTGAGCTGGAAAAAGTCTTTGGAAGAAGTGGACACATGCTAAAAACCTCCTGAAAGGTGCAGGCCAAATCTTAAACTGGTATGAACTGGTTTGGCTCAGCTGCAGTCAGTACCGATACGTAAACTGGTGAAAATGGTGAGGATTTGTCCCATGGCCAGCATCTCACCATCTGCACATTCTCTGCGTATCCTAAAAAAAAATATCCAGCAGTGTGTCTAAAAATAGGACTTAAGTTTCTCGCCCTGCCAGCAGACAAGCACGCCAGAGCTACTGGGTACTGTTGTGCGGCGCTGCACCGAGAGAGGAATACTCTTACTGTCTGTGTAGGAGGAAGCCTTTGAGGGGAAAATCACCAGTAATAAAGGCCTCTTTTATCTGAAACACCTAACATTTCAGCTCTTCAAACCCCAATACTGCATTTTCTCAGAACAGGTTTCTATTATGTGTTAAACACATCGAATTGAGTAATTCAGTCTCATCATCTAAATTCAGTGTTGTGATAGCTGAGTGAAATTGGGGCAAGCTAGCTAAAAAGGTAATAAAAGCTGTTCATAAAAGCAGCATGTGAAATATATCACTGTTTTTCTTTCTTCAGGAAAAAAAAAAGAGAAAGGTCTTTGCTGTTCTCCAGTGACACCACGTTAGTGAGTTGAAGACCCTTGGGTCTATAGGGAAGGACTTTCTAGAGGTGATTAGCAAGGTGAGGACTTTATTGTGGCACTCATCAGAGGTAAATTCTTGTGACAGAGACCTCAGTCTGTGTGGGCAAGAGATATGGAGGGCAGTGGGGAAGAGAAATCCTTTTAGTTCTTACATCAGTGGCTTAACCAAGGATGTAACAGTTTCCCCTGATCCAGTTTAGGTATTCCATATTTTACTGTTGTTTTCAAAACTGTTGTTGGTTTTTTTGATATGCACAAAAGACCACTGCACACTTCACACAGGAATGAAGTACCCAGTGTGTTTGCTGTTCCTGATTCATGGGGAAAAAAGTGTTAGTTTTCCTCTACAGAATGCAGTTCTTCTGTCTCCCGCACATATGCTGGATGTCCAAGGAAAAGTCCTAACAAGTGCATCAATAAATGTGTCACATATGGCATGAAAAATGTTACTTCCCCGAATCTCTGGGTAAACCAGTTCATTCCGTGTGCTCACACGGTCCTTCTAGAATTGCCCAGTCATGATATTCCTCATTTAAAAACCCCTGCTAAAGCAGAGTTTTATCCTCCTTTTCATGTAGACAGAGAGCTGTGATTCCAGACAAATTATCAAGATCACACACAAAGTTCGTGGTGAAAGAGCAACCTGAATTTAATTGCCAATCGACATGCTTTCCTTCCATTTTCTTCTGTATCTTTGTTTCCAAGGCAAAGACCATGAAAAAAAAAAATCACAACAGGACCAACATGGTAGAATTTTAAACTGTCTGTAGAAGAGGCAAGGTGCTGGGAAATACTGCTCACCAGGCACAAATGCTAATGAAGCCAGAATTATTATTTTTCCTGTTCTGAGCTGCATTCTGCAACACACATTCTCACTACAGACCTCATACAAAACACAGCGTGCTTAAGGATTTACATAATGACCCTAACACAGGTGGGTGTGACAGCTGAATGGAAGCTGTGTCCCATCCTACGAACAGTATCTGGGGATGCTCTGTCACGGCTGGCTTTGTGGGTCTGGAAAAAGCAATAAACTCCCTATGAAATCCTGCTGGCCTCAGCCATGAAATCACAAAAACCACACTCCCTCCCCACCCTCTCATTCAGAACTGTCTGCTCTGGGTACTTCAGCATCCCATCTATTCAGGGGCCACCCTGGGCAACACAGGCTGCAGCTCTGTGGGACAGCCAAGGTTGCAGGCCTGGGTGAACACAGCGTGGGGTTCACCAGGGTGTAAGGGGTTCACCGGGGTGTAAGGGGTTCACCGGGGTGTAAGGGGTGCCTGGCTCTGCCTCCTCTCTCAGCCTGCACTGGAGCCAGAGCAGGCGGCTGGAAGGAGAGCAGCAGCTCTTCTGCTTCCACAGACAGCACTCCCAGATTCCCCACTTCTGCGGACGCGATGGCCCCGTGCCCATGCGAGCCAGCGAGTGATGCTGAGCAGGACGTGGCGCGAGCCAGCGAGCGATGCTGAGCGCGACATGGTGCAAGTCAGCGAGCGATGCTGAGCAGGATATGGTGCAAGTCAGCGAGCGATGCTGAGCGGGACATGGCGCGAGCCAGCGAGCGATGCTGAGCGGGACATGGTGCGGATGGAGTGTTTAGTCAGCACATTTTTCCACGCAGGCCCCGAGGGCAGTCTCGGAGCTGGGACTGGAATGCTGCCCACTTATGGTAGCCAGTTAATGAGGCCGGCACTCCCAACGCTGCGCACAAACACTTGCGGAGAATGCCAAGTATCTTGTGATGCACAGCCCACAATTTTCCTAGTTTACTTTCTTATGCAATACACTCGGTTTCTTGTCGACTAGCAAATGACTGTTCTCAGGTGGGTATATCGAGAATGTCTACAAGAACAGTATCCCTGCTAACAGCATTTCCCAGTTCCACAGTCACCTGTATTTGAGGATTTCCATCTGACTGTCAGTTCTACAAACTAAAATTCCCAGTGCTAAACTTGCACCACTCCTAAGAGGAGAGTGGGTAGACAAAGACTTTTTCAGAAGGTCAGAAATATGGAGGTAATAAGCAAAATAAATCACTTTCACAAAACCACAGGACTCCTCAGATGGCAAACTAATTAAACCCTAATCCAGCAAAGCCCTTAGCGCGTATGAAATTTACAGCATGTGAATAATGACAATGTAATCAAATACTTAACCTGACCCACATTCTTAAGAAAATTACTAAGCAGCATATGCCACACTACTTGATGCAAATGCATACAAACTACTGTGGATACCAGTATCCATCTAAACATGAGAAAAACAGCTCAGTGTCAGCTGATGTGCGCTGCTCCACTGCCTTGTGTCCTGTATTCATATTCTTTCCTCTTTTTTTTTTTTTTTGCATAAAACTCTCTTCTGCATTGCCACATGTGGCTCGGATGTCATTTTAGCTTTCAAAACTCTGGTGTCAATCTAGCCCAAATTAAGGAGGCTATCGTCTTCTGCCAGCAGGATGCAAACAAATTGCCCTTCTGGTTCCCTCGCATCAGATGAGCAGCCCTAATTCAAATAATTGGGCGATGTGTGGCTCCTGCACTGACATCTCAGTTCTGTGTGAGTCCATCAGACCACGAGGGTATCAACCCAGTGCACCTGTAATGCAGATCCCTGGACCATTTTTCTAGCGTTCCTATCGTGAAAGCTGAAACCATGAGGCCTTAATAAAGTGTCTTACTACTCACGACATGAACGAACGCACACAACTACTGCACTCAAGTGTTTATACTCACTAAAAGGTGTTTATAATAATGCCCGCTTCTCGCGCTAGACCAGCACTTATTCTTTACTAAGTAAATGTTTACGTCAAATAAAACATGTGCCTGATGGGTTTATAGAACATTTGGGAAAGGCTATTTCAGGAAACCCCTCCGCGGCCTTGGTGGCTCGTCTCTCACCAGCACCGGGACGAGGGCACAGCCGCCACCGGGGCCGCTGAGCTCGGAAACTGTCGCACCGTGACAGTCAGAGCCCCGGCCGCTCCCACTCCCCTGAGCTCCGGGTGCTCACGGCACCCGCTGCCCGCGGACCGCTCGTCCCGTCGCGCTGTGCACAGCGCTGGGAAGGTGCGAGGGGCTCGGCTGGAGCCCTCGGCCCACAGCGAGAGGCAGCAGCGGCCGGCGGGACCCCCACCCCTCCGGGGGGGTGCCAGGCCCGGCACTGCCCGCGGCCCTTCCTCCTCCGCTGCACCGGCGCCGGGCGAGCCGCGGGCGCCGGCACCTGCGGCAGGGCTGGGGCGGGGGGGTGGAAGGCCCGCGGCGGGCGCTGAAGGGCTGAGCCCGGCGCTGAGCGGCGTGAGGCGGGCGGAGGGAGGCTGAGGCGGGGGGGGGCGGAGCTGCCACCGCCTGCGCGGGCCGGCCGCTCCCGCGGTGCCTCGCCGCCGTGCATGTTAATGCGCGGTAATTGCCCGGGGAGGGGAGGGGAGGAGAGGAGAGGAGAGGCGGGGCGGGGCGGGGCGAACCGCCGGCTGCCCGCCCTCCCTCGCCGTTGCTCCCCTCGCCGCCGCCGCCGCCTCTCCTCCCCGGCCTCCCTGATGCCGAGGAATGGATAGAGCGGCTGCCCTGCGAGCCGCCGGCATGCTGGAGAGGAAGGAGCGGAGCGGTGGCGAGGCGGCGGCGGCCGGCGGCGTTGCGGGGCCCCGGGCGGGCGCGGCGGCGCGGGGCTTGCCGGCGGTGCGGAGCACGCTGCAGCAGTGCGGGCTGCTCCAGGACCTCATCGACATCTCGCTCTCCAACCTGCGGGGGCTCCGCACGAAGTGCGCAGCGTCCAACGACCTCACCCAGCAGGAGATCCGCACCCTGGAGGTAAGGGGCTCGACGGCCGCGGCAGGGCCGGAGGGGTCCCCCCGCCATCGCCCCCCCGGGGTGCCCGTTCCTCGCGGCCGGGGGCCGAGGCCTGCCCCTCCCAGGGGCCGCCGGGCCTGCCCCCTCCCCCGGCGCCCGCTCCCCTGCAGCACCGGGGGCCGCGCACCCTCGCCGGTGCCTGGGCCGTGAGGCGCCCCCTCCTCCCCTCCCCTCTCCCCGGGTGAGGCGGGTGTGCGTGGCAGGGCAGGAGGAGGGAAGGACCCCCAGCCCCGCCGCAGCCCTGTCCGCAGGGGATCGGCCCGCCCCGGGTCCGGGCTGCCGGCGGCAGGACCCGCCCGCCCCGCTCTGCGCTGCTCGCCCGGCGTCCCGCGGAGCGCGCTGCCCCGGGAGCGGCGGGGGGACAGGTGCGGGGAGCCGCCGGGCCCGGGCTGCCGGGCGGGTCGGCGGGCAGCGGGAGGTGCCCGTGGCCGTGGCCGTGCTCCGCTGCCCCGGGGCGCGGCCCTGGGGCCTGTAGCCGGGCTGCGCTGCCCCCGGGAGGGAGGGCGGTGCGAGCGGGGGGCAGCGGTGGCAGGAGGCTCCCTGGCAGGAGGTGGGTCTCCGCCTCGCCTGTCCTGGGGAGCTGGGTAGGCTCACCTCAGGTCTGTGGTGTTTGCTTCTGCTGGTTCCTGCCCTCTGCTCCAGGCCTGGCTCCGTTTCACTGATCTGATCGGCTCCCCTTTTCGCGCTGCTGGTGTGGCTGGCAGCATCACGGACCGAGCTGCAGGGATGCTTTGCTGTTTAGAAAGAGAATACGAAACTCTTTTAAGCACAAGACGTGTGCTGTTAAGATGCTCTCAAAGGAGGGCTGAATCTGTACACAAGTCTGCATAAGTATTTAGAAAGGGAATGTAGATTTATTCTTGCTCACTTTGACCTTTAGGTACATAAACAACATTTCCTTTTACCTTGTGTGCAGGTAGTGTTGCTCTAAGCAGAGGAAGCAATCCCCCCCCTCCTCCCCATTCTTTGGTACAAGTTTCATGTAAAGGCTGATGGTCCTTCTCTCTGGTTTGATGCTGGCTGTGGAGCTGGAGCGTTGGGCCTTTAGGAGGAAAGATCATTACAACAGTGTAACTGCAGCAAACAGATACGCTGTGAAATCCATTGCATGAGACGCGAAGGCTGGGAAAAAACATTGTGAAACAATAGGTGGTAGGTAGCTTTTGGCACAACCTCTTGGAAATCTATCGGTCTTCCTTTTTTTTTCCCCCCTCTGCCTTTTTTGTGGTTTTGTTTGTTTGTTTTGCGAGGTGTTTTGTTTTGTTTTCAAATTTGTAGCTCTCTTTTTTCTTTTTTTTTTTTCCCTCCTGCCACCTCCAAAGAGCATTCAAAAGGCTATTCTTTATAAAACAATATTAGTGTAGGCTTTTGGCAACCCTACTGATGGTCTTTTTAATGCTCAAACAATGTCAATCAGCATCATTTCGGAAAATGATCATCGCTGTTTTGCTAGTGGACCTGTTCTGAAAGGAAACCTTTATTCACAAAGGATAAAGGCCTGCTATCATCCTCAGGTTCTCCTTAAAGCAACAAAAGCTGTTCCTAGTGCTAGTTGTTGGGTGTGCGCATGTGTTCCTCTTGAACGTTTATCTCCTTAAACAAATGGGCGCCACATTCGCTGATGATCATAAAATTTGTGATCATAAAAAAATCGTAGCTGAGAAAATTCTCTTTGATGTGAGGTCCAGTATATGGTTTCTCAGGGAATTCACCCAAGTGCTGGATCTCTGCCAACGCGCAAAGCTATGGGCATGGCTACAGACTCCGTGCCCTTTGGTCTGCTCTGCTGCCAGTCCCAAAATACACGCTGTTGAGCGTAGCCCGAGTCTTGTGCTTACCTCCCTGCGCCAGGCTGCGCTGGGTGTGAGCGCAGCCGCAGAGGCCCGGGCTGTGGGAGAGCAGCATCCGTGTTCGCTTCCCGGAGTAGTCGTTTCCCACAGCGCAGCAGAGGGTGGTGGGCTGCGGGGGGTCTGAAGGAGCAGGTGGCTCGGCGGTGCGATGGCTCTGCCCGGGTTAACGTGCCCGGCGCCCGTGTGTGCTCACAGGCCTTTGCCCGTCGGATGGCATCGGGAGAGCCGGGTGCTCCGGTGCCGCAGGGAGCCGGCCATGCCCATGGTTTGGCTGGGGCGCCTGGCTCTGTGCGGGCTGTAGGCAGCTCCTTGAGAGTCGGCAGTTTAACCAGAAGCGAGGTCTTTGGTTTCACCAGAGTGGGACCTGGTTAAGCAGGTTAGTAGTTTAACTGGAAGCCGGGAGCTTGGAGATCCCCAGTGCCTGCTGTGGCCCCAGAGGTGGCCTCGACGAGCTGCCCAATGTCTCTGTGGGTTGTGATTAGCAGTATGGTTGCTGGGCCTGCAAGCCTCAGCTGTACAGTGGGTTTGGATCCTCATGTGTCTTCTCTTCTTATGCAGAAACTTCTTCATGGAAGAATAACTGAGAACTTGGCTGCATCTGTGTAACTGGTAAACCGTGCAGCAAAACCACAAGGAAATGGTAAAACGTGAGATAGATAAAAGCAGCAAACTGGAATCAGGAAGTACTAGTCTGGGAAAGGAGGGGACTTGACTCTGGAAGTTGAAGAAGTAGCTCCTGAGGCCAAACACGAGACCTCGTGTGTGATTTGAAGACAGTCCAATATACTAAGTCAAATATCAGTTTATTGATTTAACTTTTTATTTTCTTTCAAAGGGGTGAAAAGGCAGGAAAGCTTCCAGAACACCATTTGTGTATAGCTCGTGTATCTCTGAAAGCTCTGTAATGTCTAGTTTTGGTGTCAAAACTGTGACCGGAACAGGTGAAGGGATGCTTCCTTCAACACAGTGTTCTGTGGCTGTTCAGACCACCCGTGCATGGGGGTGGATGCTGTCAGGTGGCTCTGGCAGTCTCAGCTCTGTACCAGTGCATGCCAGCCAGCAGTGTGTGCTTGTTGCCATTTCTAATCCCAAGGTTAGCACAGCCCTAAAGTGAAGTTCTCAAAGTAGTTGCAATGTGAATGCAATCAATAGCCTGAAACATCAGTGCAAATTCATCTAAATGCTTGTGTTACTTTGTTTTTTACACTATACATACTAGCTCGGACCTTTTGTCACCACTTCCCTCTCTGCCTGTTCACAGCTGAGATAGCTGTAGTGTATACCATGTGATTCATAATGTGTGTCTGTGTTTCCAAGCCAAGAACATCAACCTAACTAAAGGTATTTGACTGTGCACTTATGTCCCTCCCAGTTTACAGACAAACTTTTAAGTCCCTTCTCCTTCCTCTTGTGTATAATGTCTTCTCAAAATAGAGCACATGGTAGATAAGGATTTCAAACTGGGGCCTTGACAGGTAAAGATAAGCACTGATGGTGGCTCAAATGAGCACAGGGAGAAGTTTCTGTAACACAGAAAGCAGGGGGTAAAGAAGGGGCTATGGGAATTGCTTGCAAATAATGTGTTGAGTGTAGCTGCCTTACGGGAGCTGACCCTGTTTCAGACGTAGGAGGCCATTTCTTAGAAGGGCAGGGAGTTTCCCTCTAGTGGAAAGTAGATTGTGTTAGTTTGGTTATTAGCAGAGCAGGTTCTCTGATGCCACAAAGTCTTGGTTTGTTTTTTTTTTTCTTAAGTTTTATATGTTCTGCCCAACAAGTGCTTGAGTGTTTTTACCCAGTGCTTTGGTATATGTCTCACTTTCCGTTCTGTTCTAGCAGGTTTACTCACTTCTCAAGTCAACTACAAAACTGCAATGGAAAGGAATGGTAGTTTTAACCTGTACGTAAGAGAGAAAAAAATGTCTTGCTGTGTGGTGAGCATCCAATGTTGCTTCAATCATCCTCGGAAAGAAATAGCTCTGTGTCAGTCTTTAACTCTGGCCCTACACTAATCCCTTGTATGACTCTTAAATTGGTTTTGCAATGTCAGAAGCATATTATTTTTAGCTGTATTTCTTTGTAGAAGTGGTGTGTTTCTGGATTAATTTCTCTGGCTAAGGAGCTGGTAATAGTACTAGACTTGACATCTGCAGTGAGGCACATGAAATTCCAAACACAGCAGCTCAAGCCAGTCTGGAGGTGAGGTGAGGAGGAGAATATAGGCCCGTGTGCTGGCTGCAGGGAAGGTTCCTATGGTTTCTCAATCTCTTCTGCTGGAAACAGCATAGCTGGTTTGGTAAGCTGTGGGAATTACCACAATCTGCAGTGCCCCCCACCCTTCTAACTGCAGCAAATATGAGGCAGGACCAGGCTGAACTGAGACCTACAGTGTATTTAGGTTCCAGATGTGTCTTCTTTCTGCCTTGGTTCTTGCATCCTAAGAGCTACTGCAGTGTTTCTGGTGTGTAAGCTGCCTCCAAAGTGGTCATGGTGGGAGTGTCAGGGTAAGGCGGTTGTGCGTACTGCTGAGATCTGCCTGTTCTTTCAGAGAAACTGTTCTCATTGCTCTTTGGCTGGACTCTGTCCGTCACAGAGACGCTCTTGGCCCTGTGTGCAAGGATCACTTTGACTTCTTCCTCAGGAATGTCTTCTGTTCAGCACCTCCAGAAAACATCACACCGGACCAGAAAGGCTGACTCCAGCTGCGCTGTGTGACAAGTCGGTCAGTTTACCACTGCACAAATCAGTCTTTCATATTGGCTGAATGATACCTGTGGATTAAATGTGTTTGAACTTGCTTTGGCATTATCTCAATTCATGTGGCAATTTGGCTGGAATAGGCTTATCTCTTAGCAAGCAATCTCCAAGCAGAAACAAATGCTTTGAAAATGGGAGGAGGCGTGAGAGGAGAGGAAGAGGAGTTGTCGTCCAAACTTGCAGCCTGGCTATTGGGCATGTGGTATGCATCAGGAAAGGAAGACTCTGTGTTTGTAAATTGGAAGTAGTGGGAGTAGTGAATTTTCCAGGCCAAACTGCAACCTGTAGCCACATGTTTATGAGCCTTGAGCTGAAAAGACTTCCTTTCCCAGCAGGTCTTATGTAAGAGAAGAGAAGAAAGTCTCTTACTTCATCTTACTTCTTGCATATATGCAAGACACTTGTTTTTCTTAAAGGTGTCTTCTTTCTTGTAGGACTCTATTCCTTGAATTTGTTTGTATAAGACAGGCTTCAACAGAGATTCTGTTTGACTTGGAAGGAGGGAGAACCATGTATCAAGTCTGTAGACTTCATCTTTTCATTGTGACAGTGCATCTCTGTATAAGCAGAATTTGCCCATCATAATGGAATTTGGCCCATCTCCTACCATTGCTTTTGTATAATTGTTGACACAAAAACTCAGCAGCAGTGTTTTAACTTACCTGGATTTTCCAGGACAAGCTCTGATGGGTAGGCTATCATCAAGATGAAGATAAGACAAGGGACTCTCTTCACTGTTGTGTCGAGGTCTGTTCGTACTTCTCACCTTGGGTTGGATTCTGCGATGCGCTGATTGGGAAGCAGGAAAGGAAGTGTCAGAGTAAGGTGGTGTGCTGCCTTAGCCTCTCTAAGGCTGCTTGTGTGGTCACTGGGTTACGTTAAAACAGAATTCATCTTCGTTGCAGAGTCAGCTTGGAGACCCTTTTCAGCCAGTGAAGTCCCCTAAAGAAGTTCAGCAGAGCCCCCTGTATGTCCGTGCCTACCCACACCAACGGGAACCCACAGCCTGTCGTGCCTCAGCCTCCACATACCCTTTCTGATGCTTACTGCATGTCCAGAGGTGATCTAGTTGGTGCAACAGCCCGTCTGGAACCCCAGCTGTATCCCGCTGAACTCATGGAGGTAGCCAAGCTTGCACGGGCACCACCTGAGCAGAGCTCGGTCTGCCCCTGCAGTTCGGATGCTGGCTGCTACCGGCTGTTCAGCCGAGGAAACCCCCATCAGCGCTACAGCTGCACGCTAGTGACACACGCACGCTGGGAGCCAGTGTGGTGGCACACAAATCGATCACCTGCTTCTGGTCAGAAATAGGAACACTTCACAAAAGAAGTCATGTGACACCAAATTATTTATGGAATGGTTGTGCTTAAAGTGATGTTTCCAGCACAGACCATGTAACCTTTCAGGTGCTTGAGGGTTAATCCTTTGCCTTTCCTTTAACACTAAGATTTCTTATCCTTATTTTCAGCCCGCAGGGAATTTTAGTTTTTTTCTTTTTCTACTAAAAGGCAAACTGTTGTGAAAGGTAAACCTGTCTGTCTCCCACTGCTTTGGGGACTGGAGAATGTATTGGCTAGATTGCTGCTGTGGTGAAGGCACAGAGTGATGTAGAGATGACACCACCCAGAGATACTGACTCAGACATCTCTTGGAGACTTCCCTCCCTGCTGGTTCTTCGTTCCTGTGGAGTAATCCCACACAGTTGACGCTACCAGCAGCGCGGCGTTGTCACGACTAGCGAATCGGGGGAACAGAGGCTCTTTGAATCTGGAAACGTGCCTGTTCTGAAAGAAATGGGTAGTTCTTCCAAGACCTAGACTGCGAGCAGTTGTGCACAGAAGTGCCGTGGGCACTCCTGCTTCTTGGTGGGAGGCTGAACCTAGTCAAAGGCTGTCTCGACATGCTTGGCAGTCAGGCTTGGCTTTGACTGCGGCTCTCCCTTCCTGGCACAGCTTGGGTGAGGGCAGGTCGTGTGTCTGTGTCCTGGGATCTAGGGCGGGATCAGTCCCAAGCTAAACTAGAGAAAGGCTGTATTGCTGATAAGGTGGGAGGACAGCTGAGAACCACCACACTATACAGCTGGTCACATATGTTGTTTTGCCTTAAGCTGGGGCTGCACAGAGCTCCTGTGCCACCTACGGAGCCTGTCCCAGCTCGGCTGTAGTCCCAGTGAACCCGCTCCAGGGAGCAGAGAGCTGACAGCGGCGGGCACAGCCGCAGTGCTCCCTCGAGCCGGTGCCAGCTGACGGCCGCCGCTTCCGTGCTGACCTCGCTGCCTACGCTGGGAGCCTGCTTTTCGCACGAGCTGTTTAAACGGAACCCAGGAGTATTCCTGAGGTGGGAACTCAAACCTAAGCTTAGGCTCTAATCTCCTTGGGCATGTGCATAGCAGCCCAGTCTGATAATAGAAGTCTTTGCTCATCTCTCAGAGCATCACCTGTATCTTGTGTCAGGGCTGTAGGTAGATGCAGATCCCGCTGGACTTACGCCCCTGAGCTCGAGACTGTTCAGCTCCCAACCTGACACATACAGTGATGCTTTAAATTACTGGGGAAAGCACGGTGGTTGCACAAGCGCACAGGAGGTGAGGAGCTGGCTAGTGGGTTTTCTTCCAAGAAGTGAGCGGCTTGTTTGGGATTTCTGTTTTAAAAGGTGGGGGAAGAGATAGAAGATGGAAGTAGCACGCAGCTGGCTGCAGAAGTGTGCAGGTTTAGCCTAGTGAGGGGCTGTGACCTTCAGCATAGCGGGCAAAGCACACGATAGCAGATACCAGTGTTAGTGTGGAAGAGACTAAAACGGAACTCCAGGCTGGAGAATCTACTTGCTTTGGCTCTGCTTGAGCCTTTTCAGATGTTACTTGGGGTATCATTCAAAATACCTAAAATGACTTGTTTCCTACAAAGTGAAGCCCCAGTGGCAGGTAAAAGCAGCCAGCTTTGCAACAGAACCCTTCCTACCTAAATACGGGCCGTGAATCTCGTAGCTTGACTAGCAACACTTCTGGTCAGCAAAAAGTGATTGGGGGAAGGGGGTGTGACAGATGGTGCACGCAGAATGTGTGCTTAGATGGTTGTGACTCAAATACACTTTCCATGCTTTAATGAATGACAGGAAAAAAAGAGACAAGTTTCCTGTTGTGGTGGGTTTTTAGCAGTCATTTTCCTAACAGGAGAAAACAGGGAGTTTCATGTGTTTCTTCTGGTTATCCTCGGGGATGGGAGGGCTGGGGCTGAACTCTGTCGCAGGCCCATAGCATCCTCTCTCTAGGAATAAGGCTGGTGACTCCTTGTCATTGCCTTGAATTCTTTTCTTTGAGCGTGTCATCTTCTAAACCCTCTCCTTAGGCAGGGATAAAGGGTGCCCTGGCCCTGGAAGAACAAGCCACTGATGAGGACGTCCTGTTTTGAAATTTCAGCAGGGAGACTCTATCTTGATGCTCTGTGTTTTCAAGGACTAATTCCACATCTGCTGAGCCCTTCCACCGGGAAGGGAGCAGGGAGCTGCTAGCGTGCCTTACATGATGGCAGTCGCTGTCCAGAAGGCAGTTGAGCAGTAGTAATTCTTTTAATGTCAGTGTAAATGGAATTACAGATGCCCTGTGCAGAACCTCCCCAGGTATTTGCTGCTGTAACTCGGAGAGCAGTTGCTATGAAGGTGCTGCCTGCCCATGCCATTCCTGCCTGCTCTCAGAGTTCTACAGGCAGAGCTGCATCCGCTGCTTGTCTTGCTTTTGGTACTTTCAAACTTGGCTTTAAACTTAAAATATAACTGTCTTTTCTCTCAGGAGTGTATTCTAAAGTGAGCAGAGGCTAGGTCTTTGCCGTCCCTTTTCTGCCTAGAGAGACAGAATCTAGTTTGTGCTGCCTGTGTCTGGGGGAAGCAGCGAAGAATCACAGTAGAATAAAGAATCGTGCTTTGATCAGGGGCTACAGAGTGCCTCTGATATGATGATTATTAGTTATCCCAAATGGAAGGTCTCTAATAGATCCTCTTTAGAGCAGTAATTATGACACTGAGGAATCTTGCTGGGATGCAGCAGATCCAGGCTCGGAGCTGGTCTGATGCTGCCAGAACAGGTAATTCACCCCAGCTTTCACAGTGCAGCCAGCAGCCTCCAGTCTGGGTCACTGCAAATCTTCAGAAGCCCTTTCCGAGCAAGTTTAAAAGGGCAGACAAGCACTTTCCTGCACAGTTCTGCTCTCCTTATGTGCTTCTAAAACACGGGTTTGTCGATTTATCAAAGAACTTTCACTTTTGTTTGAAGCAATCTAAATTTAGAAAGGAAGTCTTGAGCTTCTCTTTGCTTCTCTGTGTGTGGGCTATTGTTGAGGCTTGCAGGCTCCACTGTGAGGTGGTATTTTTAGTTATTAGTGATGCCAAATAAGCTGGAAAGAAATAATTAATATGTTTTACAGATTGAGAACTTCATCCAGGCATCAGCACAGAGAGATGTTAGACAGGGGAGGTACCTGGGCCTGTAGACACAGTCACTGGGAGAAGCGTGTCCCTGCCCCTTCGGCTGCTCTAGGAGATCCACTCTACACCTGCTTCCCTACCCATCCTTAAAGCATGGAGAATTTTCTAGCAACGATTTTCATCTTCCAGAGCAGTGTTTTCCTCTCTTTTTACCTCTAGAGTAAGCTAGAGGGCTAAATCCTGCTTTAGGATACAGCTGCACAGCTCCACTGAAAAAAAGCAGGAGTAAGATGGTGTTGTTTAAAGCTTCCCAGTGTTTTTAGATGCCTCCCTCTTAAAAAACTGTTCTTCATCTGCCAAACAAAACATTTCAGTTTACAGGCCTTTTGTCCTTCTGACCAAAACTGAAACTTTCCACAAAGTAAAACATTTCTCACGAAGACTTCTAACTTTAACTCTCCCCCGATTTCTACAGAAGCGGTTCCGAGTGCCTCAGGCCAGCACCCGTCAGTAGTATTAAACTCTCTTAGTACAGACCAGATGCAATATTTTTTTGTCCTCGTTTTAGTGAATTGTGGAAGCTGTGTCTGTTCTCCCTTGTTTTTTTGCCTTGTCTGTTCTCCCTCGCTTTAAGGAAACAACTGACTTAAATGCACAGGTATCAGGAGACTGCTCTATCTGGGGAGATTTGCATAGGCTGTCAACTTGCTCCCTTTGGAAAGAGAAAGGTTTAATTTTTTTTTTTTTTCCTCTTTTCCCTTTGAAACACAAGGGAGTCTGTAAGCACTCTGGAAAAGGAAGGGTTGTAACATCGTGGTAACAAACACCACAGACTCTTGGCATCTACTCGCCCAGCTAAGCTGAGAGAGACCCCACAGCAGATACAAAAGGCTTGTCAGCCCCGTTTGTATTAAGCCAGGATATTATGTGTGTTTAAAACTGGTCTGGTCTTGCTTTGTGGGTCAAGTGTGGTATCTGTGGAACCGCTGTCTGACTGCTGCAGGCCTGATTTACACGCTGGTGTATTGTTGTTGTGTTGGGCAGTCCGTATGGGTATAACGAGGCAGAGTTTCTGTGTGCCCTGAATTCCTGGGTGCTTTGCAGTCATGGCCAGTGACTTGAGTGGAATCTCTGAAAACTAAGGTTTGGAGGGAGAAAGGAGAGCTGCTGTAAGCCCAGGTCTCTAGCTACCGCACTGAAACGCAGTCTGGATTTGTGCCGAGACCACATTTGTGGAAATACAATCCTACTTCTGGGGAAGGTGTTTTTTATAATGATGCTGAACGCAGTGATTACCTACCTGCATCTAACTAAACGTGCCTTGCCAGCTATCGTCTGCCAGCCTCTACCTGGAGGCATAGCTAACTTAGCAAGAGCTAGCTGAATACTTCTACGAGGCTGAAACTAATACTTAGTTTTTGATTCTTACGGAAACTAAATCTACAGCACCATTCTGCTGCCAAGGCATGCTCCAGTTCCACTGATCTGTTCTTTCCTTATTTTGTTTTTACTGTGTTATTCAAATTGTCTCAGTTGCCAAGAATAACAAGTCTGTGGTCTGAGGCAAAGAGCTTTGAAGTTAATGGACACCACGCAACAGAAGGTTTCAAATGGAAGGTAGTAGCGTCTCTCCCTTCATCTGGGTGAGAAATGTGTACCTGGGCAGGGGTGAGGCAGTGCTGCTCTCAGCTGAGGTCTGTGGTAGCGTTGGGATGCTCCTTGCAGCTCTTCTCTGTAGTCGAGTCGAGCTGCCTTTGCTGTGCTCTGTAATGAAGAGGCAGATTCAGCCTGTGGCATTTTGCTATCAGATTTTTCAGTGTCCTTTTGAACTGTTGTGCCAAGAAGGGTAACTTGAGAGAGACTTCTAACATCAGGCATCAAGGCACCCAGTTTTTCATGGTAGCACAGGGTAAAGACCGCAGAGCTGACAATTACGAGGTCCTCCTTTCCAAAGCCGCGTACAGGAATTTGGCTGCTGTGGTAGCCAACCCTGCGCTGCAGTGCAGCAGCTAGGAGCTGTTTGCAGTGGGGTGGGTGAGGAAGACCGAGGAGAGGAAGCATCGACCAGTGCTGGTGGCTCAGGTGTCTCTGTGACAATGTGCCTGGTCCTGCAGGAACGAGCAGTCAGAGCTGGGCAACACACTGGCTGCTGTGAGTGCTCTTTCCCAGCGAGCTCAGGGCTAATGCTGCTGGTGTAGGGGCCTGTGGGAAGAGAAGGGGTGTGAAATGCCTGTTACCTGGCTAGCTCCAGAGGCCAGTTTTTCTTAACCCCTCACACCACTGAGTTTAGCATCTCATGAGGGCAGCTGAAGTTATGATGGTTAACCACCCAGAATGCTGGCTCTCCCTCGCAGAGACCCCTTCCCAGCTGAGCTCTGTGTCAACAGAGACCTTGGAACTGCCCGAGGCATGTTTCGGGGCATCTGTCTCACTGTTGGAGACTACTGCTGTATGTCAGAAGAGCTTTGAGCAAGGTGCTGGGGTCACAGAACCCATGCCCGTTTCTGTCTGCCTTTGTTGTGCTGATTTAGCCAGGACTAACTAAATCCTTCTGCCGGGCTTAACCTGCATCTTCCTTCCAGCTTTCCGTCCTGTCACAAGCCTTTGTCCTCTGGCTTGAGCTTTGTGGATGGCCTCTCAGAGGCCCCACAGCAATAGCCTGACTCAGCAATTTTGCACAGTTCTGGCTTGATCTTTCCTGCAGCTGTAAAACCCAAGGTGCAGGGGGGAAGGGGAAACACATGAGGAAACTCATGGTCCAATCCCAGCCTCTCCCTTTCACTCCTCATGGATCCTCTACATAAACAGGCTGGCTCAGCCTTTTCTGTCTTCCTGCACTCCTGATGTGAGGTCTCTCCGTTACCAGGCACGGCCCCTTCATGGTGCAGAGAGCAGTCTCCACTCCAGCGTGGTTTGCAGGCTGGGTTAGCAGCGTGGTCTGTCAGCTATCCGGGCAAAGCCTCGGTGCTGTTGAACAGCATCGGCAAGCACTGCGAGTCTCTGCATTGCTAGAATTCTTCAGAGTTCTTCTAAATGCTGAGCCTTCAGCCCCTTAGTGCAAGTAGCTGTGACTCTGAGATTTAGCTGGCTTCAAAATTTGGGGCAGAGGACATGGGGAACCCTGGAACTGTTTCCCGTTTGGTCTCTGGTGATTTGGGAACCACCGGTGCCCCTGCCATTGCAGTTGCATATGCAGCAGCTAATTCCCAAGAGAATGGCTGGGGAAAGCTTTCCTCAGTGGCTGTTGCCCACCTGAAGGGCTGTCCTACAGATCTGTCTAGAAATGCTGTGGTTGGGCACCTACCAGATTTTGATTTTGGTATCTTTTCACGTTGCTTTCATTTCCATTTTTATTTATGCCTTTGCTGTTGGGGAATGGGGAAAGGTAGCTAGCAATATATCCTCAAAAGAAACCTGCTTCCAGGTGCTGGCAAATTGGGCTATAAATATGTATTTGTGACTGAGGGCTGGCATCAACTCTGTATGAGGAGGGGATGGTTTATTTTGGGTATTGCATCCTCTAATGTGGGCTTATATGGGCAAGAGCTGTTCTTCTGGGTGTCTGCATTGTGAACTTTCAAAAAAAAGTATTGAGGATTGCACTGGAGCAGTTTCTGCTTGGCTTTCTGCATTCAGCCCAGGCCCTGCGTTCACCCTGACTGTGTTCTGCCACTCAGAAAATGGGCTTGGTTTTACTGTGCTTGGTGACAGGGACCCAGCCGGGAGGTCTGTGGCAATTTATCCCAGTCAGAAATAAGCCTGAATTCCAGGCCAGGGTATTTCCCTCTTCTGAAGCCCTGCAGCATGTCTGCTGCTGCCTGGCTGTCCAAGTTTGACCTATTTGCAGAACAGATTTTAGGCCCTGCGTTGCCGAAGAGGTTAGGTACTTACTCTACAGGTGCCCAAATGCCACTCCTGAGGACAGCCAGTCCTTGCTGTCACTTCAGATGCCCGAGGGCAGAATGCAGGAAGGCCTCCAGAACAGCCAGCATCAGGCAGGTGGAGATCACCACAGCTCAGCGCAGATAAAGGTACCTTCTAAATTATTTTCTCGTGTTCCAGTGAGCTTCTGCTTGCCATCTGCCCTTCACACCGGCGTCATATCATTATCTGCTCTTTCAGAGACAATTTAATTAGATCTTCTTTCAGTAGGCTTTAATCAAGTGTTATGGGGTTGCTGGTAAATAATTTACAGCCGTATCACTTGATGGAACACTTGGTCTGCAAAAGATACCACGTAAGGGACGTATCTGTGGCTTTAACTTAGGACCCCAGTCGTGTTCCTCGGGGCTATCCAGGCGACGTTAGCCGAACGGCGGGTTATGTGAGCCCGCTTGCCTTGGCAAGAGTAGAAACTGAATGTCACTGTGCTGACAACAAAGGAGTTGAAGCAGTTTAAAAGTAGGGTAAGAGCTGAATTTAGCTCTAGTCTTTGCTGTCTCGTTTCTTTTATAAGTGCCTTTCAAGGTTGAATACCTTAAACCGTGTGGCCTTGACCCTCACTTGAAGCTTCAGCTTTTTAAACAGAAGTGCTGTTGTAGTGTCTTCAGAACTTGGTCTGATGTAAAGTGAGTGTTTTTTGAATGGGCAAGATAGTAGAAAACAACTCGAATAGCAAAGATAATAAACAAAGAAAGTGGATATTTTTAGAGGATAGAAGGATTCTTCCTCTGCCTTGTTTCACCTGTCCCTCAATTGGTGAAAATGTTACAGCTCTAAGATGTCCCTTCATTCTTTGTGGATGCTTGTTTTGGTAACATTACTTTTTCTTCCAGTTCAACTCACATTCTTTGTGAGAGAGCCCCAGCATGGGAGGATACCTGCTTGCCTCCACCCAAGTGTACCTGGAAGTTTATAGCAATAACCATCTTCCATTCATTATTTACACAGCCTCTGAAGTAAAATGTGGTTTGAAGATATATAATCAGTGTTACAGAACTGTGGAATCCTCACTCCAGGTGTTTATTATGTTCGTTTGGTATTTACAATTAGCGTAAGCTTGGGTGCGTTTTTCAGGGCTTAGTGTGCAGGCTATAGATACAACTCTGGTTCCTTTCATGACTGAGAAATTACTAAGTACTTTTGAAAATGAGTTTGTCTTTCTTGCTTCTGTCAGATCCTTCCCAGGGTGGGATTTAAAAGAATAGTTTTGCAGGTTCTCGGTGGTGTCTTGCTTCACTTGATGGATCCATTGTGCTGAGGCAGAGAAATGCAGCTCGGTTGAAGCTTTGTGATCTGATCCAGAACAGAGGACAGTAATGTGCCTTCAGTTTTGAAGCACAAATCTCAGCTGAGTGTTTGGAGATATTTGGTGCACTGTGGAAGGCCAGATCTTGGGACAATGACTTTATGCTGATGTTATTTCTCCCATAGGCATGTTAAAGAAACAGTCCTGGGTTCATTCGTCCTCTTCAGAGCGTCCAGAACCAACCCTTATTTGTTTCTTCCTTTTCAGACATATATTTGACAAAAAATTTTGTATGTGATTTTATCGTCCATGACCCTGTAACATGCAACTACTGCTACCCATGACCTAAATAATATTCACTGTTTGTGTAAAGATTTCATTTGTTCACACCTAGCTTTAAAATCTCTACCACTGGGATGATTACAGGAATGGTTTGAAGTCCAGTTATTCTTAAGGTGTTTCTCTGCACTTCTAAGATCTTGAACCTTTTTCTGAGGCTGCTGATGCACTGTTAGTGTAGTCTGGAGTCAGAGTAGCCTGTGGAAAAGTGACTGTGCCATAACCCAAGCCATGCATTCTTTCAGCGAGTAAGTGCAGATGTTTGACTTGAGGATTCTAGGAAATGATGTTCAGGGAGGTCCTGGAACCCCCCCAAGAGACCAATAGACAATTTAGCAGGTCATTGTATCTCATTGGAGATCATCATCTGTCATGAGCCTTTTGTGAAGGGAAAGACTAATTTGCAGTCTTATTGTGTAGATAGACTGGATGTGTCAGCAGGTTTGGAAAGGCTCCTTGGAGTAACGATGGGGCTGAGAAGTTGTGTACTGTACAATTCCCCTCTGCAGTTAGAGGGAGAACTGCCTATACTCAACCTGTGCTCTTCTAGCCTTCCTCCTTCTCCAGAATGACCAAAGACAAGAAGGGAAGTTTTTACTGTTCCTGAGTGAAAGCTGAGCACATTATAGTCTCAGCTGAAATGCACTGAAAGCTGTTCTCCCTGAGAGCATTTCTACTGGCCACAGTTTTTGTACCCTCTCTTGGCAGGTAGCTAGGGCAGACCTTTTCAGAGAAAGAGCTTGGAGTCCTGCTGTTAGTATTCGGGAGACAGGACAGATTGGAGATGGGATAAGAAGGGACTCCACTGCGTGTTTGTTGGAATGGCCATTACAGATGGCATGACTATGGACTAATGGAGCTGGGCATTGCTTATCTGGACTAGATTATCTGGAGCACACTCCTGACAGGCTATCTGCTAGTCTTAATGTTCAATCTCAGGTGAAACTATGTAGTAGTTGGCTTTATAGCCTGGGCCCCTTACTTTCAGCTGCTGTGTAACCCAAAAGTTTTCTCCCATTGCTGTGTTTGGTTTCATCTATATCATCACTGGTCTGACTCTGTGTGCAGCTGCTGGAAGAGCAGCAGCAGAAGGCAGGTTGCTCCATGTCACTGAGAGAGCGTTCCCCTCCCCCAGACTTGGCTATTATTTATGCAACATGATCTAACACAGAGTGTCTGGGAGCCGATGGTCCAGAGTTCATTTCCAGTTATTATTGTAGTACCAAGTCAGTCTGGTTAGAGGTACTTGTTTCCAGCACAGAACATAGACCCTTTGGAAGCATAAACAAACCCTAGCTGCATTTTACTTCGCTTCACACACAAGTGTTTCAGCTAAACAGGAAAAACAGGCTGGAGTTAAAGCACTGCAAGAAGCTGCTTCACCAGTCCCCCGTACCAAACTAAGTATGGTCCCTTCCAGTAGAGGAGATAGATATGGGGAGGCCCGAGCTTTAAAAGAGCAGGGGAAGCTTCTGGTTTTTAACTGTGCAGCCTTTAGCTTTGCCTCAGTATGTGTTTGGACTCCTCAGCTAGGGCGTAGCTGAGTAAACCGTAGGCAGAATTACCTTGCTAGCCTGGGGCTCAGACTGCAGTGTTCCTTCAGTGGCCTGAGCAATGGCACCTGCCATCACCACCCTGTTCTGGTACGTGGGGATAGCTACTCTGGAGTTCAGTCAGCCTAGCTGCCACTAACCCAGCTGCTCATCTTAACTGCAATCCTTTTCTTCCCTTATTATCCAGGATGCTACTAGAAATCCTTCATAAGCAAGGTCACCGAAGGCCCCTGTTGTTGACGTGGTCTCCTAGACTGGAGATGAAAGAGGCTGAACTAGGTGCATCACTACCCTCAAAGGATGAACTTGTAGCATTTGGGTACCATCTTTGATGTCTGTGCAGTCCCAACAGCAGTAATCCAGTCGTAACTACAGCCAGCATGGGAGCCCCGAGTCAGTAAGGGTGCCTGGCTGCTCGCAGCAGAGCCTCCCTCAGCTTTGCCACCTGCTAACCCAGCAGGCTTTTAGGTTTGAGGCTGAAAAGATGCTTTGTGCAGCTCAGTGTCTGTACGTGGAGATGAAACTACCTTATGGTTAATTCTCTTCCATGGCCTTGTTGCAGCTCGTAATCTGTGTGCTGCCCTGGGAAACTGGGGTCAGGCAGCTCATGGGAACAAACCAGTGTCACTGGCTGTTAAATTCAAAGGTGAAGTTTAATAGGGCAGCACAGCCTGAGTGGGGAAGGGTAGCCTCTGAGCTGCACAAACAGGTCACACAGGTTTCCAGACACCCTCTCCTATGCCTGCAGAGCACCAGAGGTGCAGGAGCTGGATCCTCTCGGGTAGGAGCTGCACCAATACTTTGCAAGATCAAAGTTAGTAGAGTTGAGGCTCCATCAAGTACTAGAGTGTTTGAGCTTTATTTAGCAAGAGTCCATCAGAATAGCCACTAATTTAAGGTCTCTGCAGTTAATAATTAAGTTCCTCCTACAAAGCATCAATGATGTCATTAAATTGACAGTTTCTAACCAAAGATTAACAGCTTCACTTTGGTCTCTGCTCTGGTCTGTCCTTCAGGGAGACACCAGCTTGGATGTTGTGATCCAACCATTTGTGCCCTGTTTAGGGAACAGAGGTCACATCCTGCTTTGTCTCTGCAGAGGCAACTCCTACTCTTCCTGTTGCCTCAGTCTTTCTGTTCATGCCCCTACAGAATAGCAGGGGGAGTAGGAAGGAAGGAGAACTGGTCCAGTACAAAACCTCATTCAACACACAGTCAAAGAAACCCAGCAGTTTTATAGCAGAGTAAAACAGTAGAGCTTGTGCACATAGCTCACCTCAGTAACCTCAAAACAAAATCAGGAAAAAGACAATAAATAAAAGCTTTCTGCAGCACCATTCTTCTGCTCTGTAGCATTTCCCCACATCTCACGCTGAACTCAGACTTTGGCCTTCTGCAAACAGAAAATGCACTGGAGTGTGTGAGTGCTTCTACACTAGGAAATCAGGACTAGTCTGGAGAAAAAGTGATTCTTCAGCTGAGGGCACCTCAGGCATAACTGGAATTCCTGTGTTCATTGTCCTGTAGCCAAATTGCGCAATGTGCTTACTCACCAGGTTGCTCGGGAGTTGGTTTGGGATGCTTGTCTGGCGGGAGGCATGTCTTGCACCTCATGGGCTAGGCTCTCGGCTCCCTGACGTTGCCTTCCCACTTGTCAGTCAGCTGCACTCCACAGGAGCTGCCTGGAGACTGTAGTGTTCCTGGTCTGTGATGGTGGAGAGGCTGACCTGAGGACCTGGGGGCTGCAGAAAGAGAGGAGTTGGAAAGACAAGCTGTGGGGGTGTCCACGTTTCTCTTCTGAGAAGAGCGCTGTCCAGGGAAGCAGACTCCGTATGTTTCCCACTTACTAATGATATACTCAGCCTTAGAGGGAAGATAAAGAAAACTCATACACTCGACTCCCATTTTATTTCGTAATTGTTTTAGGAGTCTTTTTTAGAGCTGAGCTATGGTGACCCGCTTTCTACTTGGCAGCGGAATCTCAGTCGTGCTTGCACAGATTTTTCGTTCCCGTACTTGGTGCCTCAGTGCATCGTACATAGTGCTCTGGAAGCTTTTGCTAAAATAGATAGCACACTCAAAGTCTCTGATCCCACTGCATGGCAGAACATACCAAAGGTTTTCTTTCTTCCTTTTAAAATCTGAAACAAGGAAGCTTGCTTTATAGGTTCAAAGCATTTTGAACAGAGCAGGTTTTAGAGTATTTTGTCCTCTCTGACAATCCCAAAATGCACTCTCATAGCAGCTTGTTAAGATAAAGCTGGTTTGCTGTTTTAAAAGACATTCTCAGAGTGTGGCAAGTTGCCACATACCAGTTAAGCAATTTCCTATAGTTGACATATTTTATTAACAAAAAAAAGCAAACCCAAAACTTCATCTTTTTTTTCTCAGCCATCTCCCTCCTCCTTTTCACTGCAAGAAGACAAAAAAACCCAAAACCAAACCAGACCCCAGAACACAGAAACTGCCACCCCGAGTTAGTATTTATACACTGGAGGTGAGTGTTCTTTGGGCAACCATGGAAGGGCAGTGTCTGTCAGTGGCCCGCGTGGGCGGTTTGATTCGTTGTGTAGGGTCAGAAGCTTCTGATTGTGGACAGTGGATCGTTTAGGAACAAACGTTAATGAGAGAGGCCTATAGCAACAGAGAATCTGCTCCCAGGAGCTGAAGCCTGCCCAGCTGTGTGATGCTAAATTATCCCTAAATTTGTAACTGTTGCCTGTACAAACATCTTTACATAAGGAAATAAAAGATTTTACTCAAGTTAGTTTTCGTGTCCCCCCACCTTTTATGTTTCCTCCCGTTCCCCTCAAGGGCATTCCGATGCATTCAAAGAATCCACTGCTTTTTGCTGAGAAGTTTCAGGGGAAGCAGTGCTCTTAGCAGCAGCTTGGAGCAAGCTCCACTTGTCTGGTGAGAGGCGAGCACGGAGCCTGGGCTCTGCTGCCTGTAACGTGCATGGCAAACCTGAACTGGTGAGAACCATGGCTAATTTTAGAAACAGTATTTTCCTTCATGGGGTAGATTTGCCCTTTTTTTTTTTTTTTTTTTTTTCTACAGCAGAGCTCCAAAGCAACTCAGCCATAGCCTCTTTGGGAATCCTGCCCTACAGGTTCCAGCTTGCGACAGAGGAACAGGCAGGTGGTTGGCACTGCTGCCCCTGATGCCGCGGTAGGAAGCAGGGAGGCCCGTGTCCGTGCCGCGCTCTTCCTCGCTGTAGCAGGGGAGTAGCAGGAGCTGCCTGGTTGAATTCTGTGGGTGGATGTGTCTCCTCTGAAAGCAGGTTTTGGCAGGTGCATGTAAAAGCTGAGTAGCTGATTTCAGAACATCTGCTGAGTAAGCAGAAAGGAGGGCGGGTGATTCCTCAAGGTAGTGAGCAATGCTGTAGCTGCTTCTGGAGTGACTGTGCTCACTCCTCTCCCTTTCTCCTCTCAGTTCAAGGTGGGTGGCAGTGGCAGTGCTGTGGAGACCAGACTCGAGGAGCGGGTTTTTTGCAGGTGGGCTGTGGCAATGGTCTCCAGAACATGAAACACTGGGCTGAGGAGCGGCTTGGGCAGCCAGGCTGCGTGTACAGAGCGACCAAATGCCTGTGTTTCCAGCCGAACCAAGCAGGAGGCTCTAGTGTCAGCTGTGCTGTTACAGTGCAGACAACACAAACAGGACCTAATGCAGGGATCTGGGAAGCCAGTGACTCTGGGAAATCAGTCTCGGATAACTTCAGTGTTCTTTGAATCAGGTCACAGCTGGAAAGCTAATAATAGTCTGCTGCTCATTATTTGCACTTTCAAGATTATACTGTAAACAATCCAGTTGAATTTATAAATTCCCTTTGCCAAAACACAAAGGAGAAATAATACTATGCAGAAGGGGTGGAGGTAGAAATTCTTTTTAAGATCTTTTGGATTCAGAAGCTGGATACTAAAGAAAGACTGTGCTGCTTAGGGAGTCCTGCTATTTTGTTCACTCATCACGTGATGGCTGAACAGATGTAAGTTTTGTATCTGTGGAAATCCTCAGAGCAGCTGAGCTGTGGAAGGAGAGCTGATGTGCTCTATTTTCAAACAAGGCAAGCGTTAGGAGAGCTCTCTGTGGGCACTGACTGTGCCTGTGAGGTAGCTGAGACGCAGGCCCTCGCTGTGTTTCTGGCGGGGTTGCTCCAGGGCAGCGAGGAGGAAGAACTGCTCCCAGCAGTGGTTTGTGTCACACCGAGCAGGAGGTGTAGCAGAGCACCAGCAGCATTCAGAGCCTCGCCTTGTACAGGTGTGGCCTTTCCCTTTGCAAAACCATCCTGGGCAAGTTGGTAGTTTCAGTCATTTCTAACATTCATGTCCCTTTCGGAAAGACCGGGATTAAATACTGTAAATGAAGGGAATGTGGGGAAAAAAGAGTGATCTTTGTATAACGATGAGATTTTTCAGTGCAGCCAAACAGCTCTTCAAAGCTTAAGGAATGAATTTGTACCCAGCTCTCAGAAAAATACAACACAGAATCCCTTTGTCTTTCCCCTGCCCTTCAGGAGGGGAATATCTCCGCTACAAAGCAGCATACAGCCTTGCTACAATGGCTGTTATTTTCTCATAAGCACTCATGATTCTTTCTGGTTTCTGGTTGTTGTCACTCAGCAGAGTCCCTCCTCTGCTGCAGTCATCGGAGCCAGCGAGGGAGCAGGAATCCTGAACCCCGGCGAGGGAGCAGGAATCCTGTGCCCCAGAGGCTGCTGAACTCCTCCAGCAGATGATCAGAGGAGAGGCTTTAAGACAAGAAGGATCTAACTAAGCACGTGCAATGCCAAAGGGGTGATGAAGCATTTTGAAGAGCGTTTCCTGAGGAGACTGTGTAGCATGAAAAGTGAAAGATGTAAAAAATTGCAGAGCTCAGCGGATAAATGGGGTGAAGGTGAACACGTGCATAAATCACTGTAGAAATATTTCTGCAGGCTGGTGCTCTGGGATCGTTCTCTGAATCAGGACTTCTGGGTGGACGTGATGTCAAATAGGAGAACTTTCCTGCTGATCCAAAGACCTTTTTCCAGTCTCCAGTTGGAGTGGAAAGCCAGGCTCAGGTTTTTCACAAATTCTGCATAAAATAGTTTCTGGACACAAACAAAATGCTTAAATTCTGATGCTGAACTGGCATATTTCCTTTTCTTATGCATTTGATGCAGAGGTTAAGCTTTTTACATGCATGTTTTTGTTAGAAGAATATGTTTTGAAAACTTTCATTTGTTTCCATAGAATGCTTTGAAACTGAGAAACTTAAATCACTTTCACAGAAACATCTTGGTTTTAACAAACTGTTTGTGACAGTATGCTTCTCTTAAACAAAAACAAAGCAAGGAAGAAACAACCGAAAAAACCCCTCCTCCTTTCCTGCCTGGGCACCAGCAGCCCATGTGCTGTGCGGAGTTTCTGTGGGAATTCAGAGCCATGGATGTTGTACCTGGCGTGGAGATGCTAAAATTGGAGTTTGTTGTCTCTGTTCATGTTCATTTCTCAAGCACTGATCAGAATCTTTCCAGGCTGTTGTGTGATGCCAAGTCGCTGGCGCAGTGCTGGCTGCTGTATGGCCAGTTGTTGTTTATCAATCTCCTGTGTATTTTTTCTCGTACAACTATTACTGGGTCGGCAACTATATTTTCCTCCACTTCCTAAGTGGGACTACATGGTCTAGATTAAACACCCAGTCAAAATGCTCTTTGTGGGGTGGGAATCTGGATTCAGGTATCTCCATTCTAAACATTGTGTTTGTACTTAAACTCATGCTTGAAAGCCCATGTGATTGCTATAGGCAAATGTTAACCAGTAAGAGCCACAAAGAGATTCTGTGAAAAACAAAATGTGAGCAGTGAGCCATGGCAGCCTTCTCACGCAGTGTCTGTGAAAAGAGAAATGTGACCTCAGTCCTTGCCAAAGCAGCTCCATTCTTTCTAGCGGAAAGCTAATAATTTGGAGCATTTCACAGAATAAGGTTTCTGGCTAAGATTTCCCAGCGTGCAGGGACATAATGTCTTCAGCTCTAAGACCTGCAACTTGCTCCTACATAGGCTTAAGCTTTTGCTGTATAAACCTCTTCCCCAAAGTCCAGCCCAGCAGCAGTTTGGGGAAGTGTGTGTATCAGAGGGAGGAGAAGCTGGAACTCCTGAAGTGCTCAAATAATTGAGTCAAACAAGCAGAGGATTTAATTTTGTTGTGTTTTGTTTCCTTCCCTTGGTCTGCTAATAAGTCCAAGTGCTGCAGAGAACAAGGTGCTTATCTGTCTCATTCCCCAGCCAGTACCTGAGGGAATGGAAGAGGCAGGAGGTTTGTGAATGTATTTTATTTTATTGAGCCTACAGAACTAGAAATGTGTAAAAGGAGATGATTGGGAATGCAAGGGGGAGAGAAATGTGAGAAAACCCTTTGGGGTTAGGGACAGCATCCTGGGCAGTAAACTGCTTCGCTAAAGGAGCTCAGCTCCTGCAAAGACCTCTCAGTTCAGTTCAGACCAAGCACTGGAGCTTTCAGGCTAGACAGGCAAGGTGTTGCCTCTTGGCCCCTTGCTGTCTCCCAGAGCTGGGGGGCTCAGTACCTTGCAGGATGAGGCTTGCAATGAAGAGGAAAGGGAAGTGCAAGAATATGACGGGGACCTAGAATTAGTCATTCCCTTCCTGACCTTGCTGAAGGAAATGTCTGCGTTTATGTTTTTTGCTGTAAACTCTACTTTATTTGTGCTGCAAGTTTACACATGCACAGGTTGTTGGCTTCTTTATCCCTGCCTCCCTCACCATAAGATCACATGTGCCCAAGGTTTATTTTACAGATGTGTGAGAATGATTAGTGCAATCAAAAATGATGGAGAATGATATCTTTAGAGGCACTTAAAGTTTTGAATGTTACAGAGAGATCCGTGAGTCCTAACACAGCCCCTCTCCCCAAAATGGGATCTGCTGTTTCCTCTCCAGATCATGAACTTTTTGTCATCTTTCTCCCTGTCACTTGCTGCTTTCTGGCTGCGATCCTTGCAAAACCCGCAGGGGATGTAGGGCAGTTGTGTTCTTTACGGGAGGAGAGGTGCAGTGGACTGGCCAAGGCAGCGGACAGTGGCAGAGAGGGACGGTATCAGTGTTATCTTTGGCCCGTGTTCACCTCCGTAGAACCTTACAGACTACAGCAGGTAAGTTGGACAAGTAACTGTTTGTATTAGGATCTGAGCACCTCCGAAACTTCTCCCTTTTCCCCAGCTCAGTGGAGTAGGGCAGCACTGTGTACGCCCTAACAAACCAGGAACTGAGCCCTGAAGCCTGCAGATGCAGAACCATCGGAGTGTGTGAGCTCCTAACGGGCTGTTGAAGTCTGCAGGGGATCTGGCCTGAGTGCTTGCTTAGGAGTGTGTGAGAAACAGGAAGGAGAGGAGGGGGCTGAGCATAGGTTTCCCTCACTGTCAAGAAAGATTTATTCAGGGCTGATACTTGATTGGGGCAGGGAGATGGAATTCTCATGGTTTCTTGAGGCTCTCCAGATTTCTTTCAGTGCTGTTACAGTGCAGGCCAGTGTCTCAGATAGTGTATAATCCCTGGAAGGGATCTCAGGAGATCCTTTTTGCTGTCTTGCCAAAGGCATGAGTAGTTCTGCCTAGTCCATTTCTGACAGATGCTTAACATTGTTAAAGACCTTGGTTGAAGGCCAAGGCTCTGCTAAACCAGACATTGTGAAGCCTTAGCTGTTGAGGAGCAGGTTCCGGACTGACGGCGATACTTCTCCAGATGGTCACCCAGTTTGTCAGAACTGGTTGAGATTTGGCTGCATGTACAGGATCTGGGGACCCTGTGAATGGAGTCAGAGGTGAGAACGGGAGGTGTGGCTGTGCGTGGGCAGAAGTATTCTTCAGAGAAGGGTGAATCCATAGGCCTGCTGACTGGCACATGCACTAATTTCATGAGTGGAAGGCAAACCTTAACAGCCCTGTGGGCCGACTTGGAATAAAGATACCCTTCAGTATATGCTTTGCAAGAGGAAGTACTAGTTTTCCTGTGCTCCATATGGAAATGCAGTTAAGCCTAATGAAGCATGGCTGAGCTGAAGAAGCTAGATGGGTGCTGGAGAGAAGTCTGAGCTGAAAGGAGGTTGAGCTGCAGATCTGATGTGGCAGCAGCAGGGTTGTGCTCAGCAAATGGTAAGTGCAGTTCTTAGTCTTGCATAGTGCTCTCAATCATTCTGTTACAGTTGCATGTCCTCGGGTTGTAAAGGAAGGGGGGTGGGTTTGTTTTTAGTGTTCAGTGGGTGTGAAATCTTGATATTTAAGCAGAGGACTGTTCCTGTAGCTGCATTAGGCTCAGATGTCTCCCTAGGATGAAATCTTTGAAGAGAATCATGTTATGAGGCACAGGGAACCGATTGATAGTGTGGTTTCATCCTCCCACTCTTGGCTGGGGAGGCCTCAACTGAATGTTTACAGCTCTCAGTCACTGGGATTGTGCAAAAGAAAGGAGGGGAGAGAAAGGGGGTAGCATGTGGCCTCCAAGTGACCCAGAAGTGATGCTGTCTGCATCATCTGACAAAGCAGAAATAACATACTGTAGTGTTTGGGCAGTGGCTATTGTGTCAGCCTCGGGCATGACTGAGGGTTCAAAGGAAAATCCATCCATCTGGTGTTCCAGTTCTCCCTCTCCCTCTCTGCGCTTTTATTTACTAACTGCTCTTAAGGCTTTCTTCCCCCCCTCCCCCCCCCCAGATCATACCTCACCCGTACGCTTTTCTGCTGGCTTTTGCTGGGTTCTGTTTTGCAGGGTTTGTTTAGCAACGCATTGAGAAACTTATTTCCTTTTACAAGCAAAACCCAAAGTCCTTCAGTCAGCCCAGAGACGTGGGTTCTGCAGAAGCAGCAGGCGCAGCTGCGTCCGCGCAGGGGCTGCTGCACACAGGGCTGCCCTCGAAACCCCCGGTGCCCCTCAGCACAGCTCCCGCCCTGGCGTCTGGCACAGCCTGCCGAGCGGTACCCCGGGCGCAGCGGGCACCGGCACTGCTTCTCCCCATCCCCGCCAGCGCTCTGACTTCCTCTGCTCTTCAGCAGCTCCACCGCAGTTCGTGCTGCCATGATCTGGTGATCAGATCGGGGGGATGAAAGTTAGGTCCTCGGTGACCTGTTTTTAGAACTGCTCCTTCACTTTGCGCAAGTTATTTTTAATCCTTCTTCCCCTTTCTTATTTTCAAGAAGATGCTACCGCGTGGGGCCCTGTGAGTACGGTAGCGTTTGCAGGCTGGTTTGGGCATTCCCAGCAGTGGCTGCATTCTACAAGCTGGCAGCTTCCAAGGGGACTGTGCCTGCAGTCCAGCGCAGCAGTAGCCTGCTTACCTGCTGCCTTTGCTTGCACTTGTGTCGTCCATGGAGAGGCGGATGGGAAACAGACCCCAGAAGTTGGGCCTTGTATCTCGGACAGGAGTCCTGCTCGCTCTGCCACGATGCCTTGCTGGAGGAGTCAGCTGGGTCTGAGTAAGAGAATGTGAGTTCCGCAGACTGTAAGTCAATGTCTGACATGCATGGGAGCTCCTTTTCTCAGATGCCAGCTCAAATAAACAAACGAATCTGCTATCAGATAATTTGAAATGTTTTATTTGCTGGTGTGGCCTTACTCATATATGGCTGGTGAAGATCCATGTCTAAGTATCAGCCTTTAGTGGATTCAGTTCTGTTGGTCTTGGGGCAAAGCTGTGTGGGTGAGAAATTAAGTGACCTTATCTTTTAGGATACAAAAATTTTTTTTGCATCTTTTCTTCTTGTTTCGGGTTGTGCAGTTTGCTCCTGTGCACCTCTTGGGCTTGCCACCAGAAGAGCTGTTTGAATTCCACGCAGCACTGAAGTTTGAGATTACAACGCTGTCCAGCTGAATCCTGCACCATCTGAGTGCTGGTGAGAGCACAGATGGGAAGGAGGGTTTGCCGTGTGGTCGAACGAAATGTTCTATGAACGGGTGCAAAACGAGCGTGTGTCATGTTAAAAGGCTACAGACCCACTCTCCACTTCAGCAGGCAGGTTTGGTTTTATACCAGTCAAAACCAGGCACTGGTTTAGTTCTCCCTGTGCTGGAGAGGGAACGGGCCACGCTGTTACAAGGTACCTTTACACCTCCATGTACAACAAGCCACTTCGCTGAACACCGAGAATTTCTGAGAGTTCAGCTGCTGCTGGGTGAGGCTGTGGTCAGATGATGGGAACGATTCCGATAGCTGGGGGGCACTCGAATGAGTCAGCTGCTGAAGGCTTGAGTTCAGGAAAGGAACAGCTCAGTGTTGGGTTGTGTGGCTACAATCGGCCTTGCAGAGGGTTTGTTGTTAGTGGAAGGACCGTTGCTTTGAGGCAGAACTGGTGGAATGGTTGACTGAACAGCGGGCCTCGTGGCACACGTGAAGCAGCTTACCCTGTGTCTGCAGATCCCTGGCAGGGCTCAGGCTGGAAGCTGTGTCTTGTGATCCTCCATCCGTCTGCTCCTGGCTCCGTGCACAGGCTTGGGACGGAGCAGGAAAACCTCAGCACTATTTCTGCTGAATGATTCTTTGGCCTTACTCGTGTGTCCTCTGGTCGGGCACTCTGTCCTGGCGTATTTCTTTGGGCAGACTCTGGCCCCAGAGAAGTGTTCAGGCTCAACAGCACCCTGGCCACGAATGGTGGTTGCCTGGCTTGCTGCGTTCCGGGGAAGGGTGCGCTCCGGACACACGGAGCGTTGCTGCCTTTCAGTCCTGACTGAAGAAGCCAGCCAGCACCTCCACTGCCTTGGTGCTTGCTGCTTCCGCCGGGTCAGTATCTCGCTCTGGTGCTGTGCTGTCCAGGTGACTCTCTAGCTCTCTCTAGCTCTCTCTAGCTAGTGATCCTCTTCCCCAGACCCACGAGAGCAGGCCTGCTCTCCCGGCTGTTTCCACGGTGGGAGGCCGAGGCAGAGCGGGTAGTGCCAGGCCGGTCCCAGCCGTGCCAGGTGCCCTCGTTGCTGGGCTGTGCTTGCAGGCGGGTCGCTGTGCGTGCCTTGCGTGGTGAGGTCGGGGGGTGCCCAGTTCTGCCCGTTGCGCAGGGGCTGCCTGAGCTGCCGTGCAGATCGGGGGCTCTTCCCCAGCCCCCAGCTTTCACACCTCGGAGCGAGCAGCCTGGCACACAGAAGAGCTTGCTCTATAAAAATGAAATCCTAGTTCCTTCCTTTGCATGGATCAACTCAGTTGTACCTTTTATTCTTTTTTTAACTCAGATGACTTTGAAAAAAGCGTCCTGAAGTACACTCACATCGCCGCTGGTCTCTGCATGGTTGTTGAGATCTTTATCAGTTTCTCACATGGTTGTCAAGCATGACTTCAGAGGCAAATTTGGCAAGTCAGATTCTGACCTTTTTATGTTCCCTTTGGTGTTCAGGTTGCTCAAGATTTGTTTTCTTTTTTTTTTGTCTGACTTAGGGTTTCTCTACATAATGGCACTGGGGAAAATGGCTAAGAGTCAGCTAAAGGTGTGAAGTGAATCTGCTTTCGCTGGAGGCCTTAAAATGACTCATCTTCCTTTCCCCAGTGTCCCATGCAGCTAAACTCCGAGTTCAGGAGTTTTGTTTTCAGGAGGCAGCAATGCAGAGCCTCCCTTGCTGTACAAGATGCTGGCCCAGCTAGTGCAGTGTCCTGCCGCAGCCCCAGCCGCTGGCAGATGCTTCAGACAGCGCACCCTTGCCCCCCAGGTCCTGTTCCTGGCAGGAGGTTAATAGAGGAGTTCCTTCCTGATTAATTCCTGTCTGAAGGAAGATAGATGATTCGCATTTCTCTTAACCACATGTAAGAGCCGGGTCATGCATTGATCTGATCCTTTCACATCTTCAGCCATGGGTTTGTTAAATTGCAAGGCAGTAAGTGGCTGTTGGTCTGGAAGTATTGATGTAAGCTCATGTTCATCATCTTCTCAAGTGCTGCCAGACTCTCCAAGGTCTCATCTCCTGGGACAGGGGAAATACGACCTGCTTTTGAACATGGGCTTGATTTGTTGATTAAATAGTGACAGTTGTTTGTTTTGGGTACTGCCACAGCCTTTCTAAACACTGCGTATGTTTCAAGGCATCCAGAGAAGTTGTAGGCATCAGTGAGCAGAATGTTGTAAGTTCTGTGGAAGTGTGAAAACGTGGCGTTTGGTTGCGACATCTGTGACTGAATCAGACTTGGTCTCAACCTGATAGTATTCTGAAGAATTATCAGCTGGCACTTGGGTGTATCGCAGAGTCCCTCTGGCTGTCCCCAGGCTGTTTAATGTATAATTCCCATTCCCTGCCTCAGTTTCCCTCCTTTTAAAAGAAACTGAATTTCTCTGTTTAGGGTCTGTAACTATCAACGCTCCCTGAGAAATTAAGTTTAAAGGAGGAGAGAGCCGTGCATCCAGGAGCTCACCTTGCAGCACGTGCCGTTCCTAGCGCGGGCGAGAGCTGCGTGTCCTGGCCATCAGCTACCCCGGAGAGCGAGGAGGAGCGGGCTCTGCTGGGGCACTGCCTGCCAACAGAGACTTGCTGCAGCTGCTCCATATCCTGTCTCTGTTCTTGTTCTTTCCCGTCTCCGTGGGCTTCAGGCAGTTGGAGGATCGCTGCCTCTGGTGGGCTTTGCCATTTCTGATGAGTAGGACGTGCTGTTTGGCAAGCAGGCAGTGAATAGCTTACTATTGGCTTTATCTCTCGGTCTAGTTTGTGGTTGGAGACCTGCATGTTGTTTGTGGGTTTTCATGTGCGTCACTCAACCCAGAAGTTTTATTATATTCTCAGAAAAGGGTTTTGCAACAGCTCAGCTATTAAAGCCAAACCATGCAGTTTAGTTAAAAGTCTGGGCAGGAAATAACAAAATGAAATTAATCCTAGGGGAGAAGTGTTGTGCATGTAGGGTGGGAAGAGAATGCAAAGATACTATTTATAGGACTAGGGAAAAAGAAATTTGGACTTGAAGAGTAAATGTGAAGGAGTTATCATGGGAAAAGCAGACTTGGTGATTTAAGATGCTCAGATCTGTGCTGTCAGACTGACTGCTTTTCCATTTTTGAGAAATTTTTGTCGTATCCCAAGGAAGAAGAAAAGTTTGAAGTCTGTGCAGCACAGAGTACCTTCCAGCAGTATCCTTTCAGGAGCCTAGGCTATGCGTGAGACTTGCCAAGGGAAAATACCTGAACCCGTATTTTTTTAAGCAGTACCAAGATAGTTGAAGGCAGCGCCTGCTGCAGGGAGTTCACGCCGCAGGCAGAGCCACGTGCAGGGTGGAAGAGGAGACAGGTTATTTAATTTGCTCCTGGTCAGGTGGCAGGTCAGTGGTAGGGTGGGGAGTGGGGTCCAGCTCCCCGGAGCCAAGGTCCGTTCTCTCATTAAACGTGATCCTTCGGGTGTCACGTTCCAGCGGGCGAGGAGAACTTCTGTGGGGAATGCAAGAGTAATGACTGTACCTCCAGAACCTCCTTCCTCACACGGCACGCTGTTCTCACGGTGCTGCAGACCGTACTTGGGTAATGCGGGGCATATCATTTTTGTGTATGTAATTCCTTCATTTGTGATTTGCCATTTATAAATAGATGCTAAGTCCTTCTTGTCTCCACTATCGCTTTTGGAACAGATTCCTGCACCTTTTCTTGCCACTGTCGGTGCTCGCAGTTCCCCACTTTATACTGGGCCATGTGCTACTTTTAAGATATTTGCATGTAATTAGTACATATAGCTAAGCGTGGAGCTCTAGCCTTGGAAAGTATGCTGATATCTCATCCTTCTTCTAGGAAAACAAATCTTGCCCGATGGGAGGCATGAAAATAACAGATTACAATCGGCCAGAGGAGCCGAGCTGCCACTTTTGCACAGAGGCCTGCCACGGCTGGCTGTTCCAGTTTCAAAATCGCTGCGCAATCTTCCTCCTTCCCTAGGTGCTCGGCAGCCTTGAAGTGTGCCCAGGAATGGGGAAGGGGTGAGGTGACCGGGGGCAGAGGCAGTAACACACCGCAGTACCCTGGGAATTCTGCATGCCGCGGCGTTCCTAACGCGCAGCTGACTGCCTTGCCTTTGGTTTGTGTATCAAAGTGCACATCATCACTGAGCCTCGCTTGGAATGGCCTCCAGAAAAAGCAAAGGCTTGGGTGATTTCTGTCTTCCTTCTCCTTTCTATGACATATCTATTGCACAGCTGGGAAGCTATTTTTGATTTCTGTGGGCTGACTTCTGGCATGCTGGGGCCTATTGAGTAGTTCTCAAACTTCCTGCAACCTTTTCTTTCTTCATCTTAACAGGGGACCTTCCCCCTCTCCTCATGCCAGTTCTTCATCGCTCCTATTGCCTCCCTTCCAAACCCCATCTGTCCTTTGTAAACCTCGCTTCTAGCTCGTGAGTTGCCAAGATGCTTCTTCTTGGAGAAGAAGGGCAGATGTGCTTGCCTCACTGCTCCTGTTGGGCCTTTGACTGTCCTGTTCCTGTCTTTACCTGAAACAAAGTCCCTCTTTCTCATTCTAATTCTGATTTCCTCCTCCCTAATGTCTTTTGAGGGGAAAAAGTCAGGATGCGAGCACAATACATCTGGAGGCAGTAAGAACAGAACCAGGCGCCTCGAGTGGAATGCAGCTCTACTGATGAAAATGTAGGTCTTTCCTGTTAAAAAAAAAGGGAGTTCTAGGGCAGATGGGCAAAACTGACAGTTGAGACCTGCAGTAGCATTCTATCTGGAATGGGGGACAGTTGCTTCGACTGTAGGAGACAGTATTTCCAGCTCATCCTCCAGTATGGGAGTTACCCCTGAGCTGTGCACAGGCGTGTCTGTACTAGCAGGTGGATCTGCGGAGTAGCTGCATCTCATGTGGGCCAGCTGGCTGCGATGGGTCCGGGCACGGGTGACACAAAGCCAAGCCGTGATGTGGGGACAAGCACCACGAGAAGCAGGAAAAATGTAAACCAAGCACTTAGCAGGAAAATCTGAGGAACAGCACCCGAGCTCCTTTCTGACCTGCCTGCGAAGAGGAGGGCTCGCTGGGTCGGCCCTTACGGAGAAAGCCGTACGGCAGTGAGAAAGCAGGAGGTGACGGCAGCCAGCCAATGACAGCGTGTGTGCCCCTTGCTGGTGCCGAGTTAACTCGGAAGGAACAGAGCACGCAGACTCCAGAGACATCTTGATTTAGGGGAGTGTACAACTGCAGGTGCCACTGTGTAGGAGGGTACAGCCGGTGGCGAGCTCAGCAGTGCGGGCACAGGCAGCCGGAGCTGCGGCGCTGTTTGGGTCGCAGTCCCGCCGGGCCAGGGCAGCGAGCTGACGCATCTCTCGCCGGCACAGCGTGCAGCCGTGGGAGCGTGGCTCTCGTGGTGCCCGGGCCTCTGCCAGCCCCTGACCAGCCCGGCTGGCTCAGGCAGGACCCCTGCCCTGCCCTGCCCTCCGGCACCAGGGGCTCCCACCAGAGAAAGCAGACAGGGCTGGGAAGAAGGAAGTGCTATCATCCCCTTTTTATAAAAAGAGGTACTGAGACTGAGAACAATTAGAGTGGGGTTTCCAGGGTAATTTCTTATAGACCTTATGCTCCAAAGCCACGTTAGGAAGTTAGGGTTAAAAGGTTCTTCTGGTTTCAGCTGGGTGGTGAGAGTGTAGAGGCAAAGGGGTGGCTGAGCCTTCCAGGACGTGGCCGTGGCTGTGCCTTTTCTGCACGACTGCCTCTCCGAAGGGTGGCACTGCTTTGCTTTTCCGTATTCATTGCCTGAAAAGTTAGAACCGCTTCTGTATTAACCCACTTTTTGATAGTTAACCAGATGAGAGGGTGAAAGAATCTTCCCCTTTCAGCAACCCAAGTGGTTCCCATACACTGCCACAAAGAACTGGTGTTTGTGCCAGGACAGTTAATACAGAGCAGGAGCTTTCCCGAACTGATGAGCAGGCCAAAAGCACCGTGCAGCACATGAGGGTTGTTCAGTTGCGATCAAAGGCAGTATCTATTGTCCATGTAACATAGCCTGGGGAAGCAAGAGATGACCTATTTCTCTTTCCCATGTGCAGCAGAGATGTTCATCCAAGTCCTGTGTAGCATCGCTCAGATATACAGACCAAAAAAAATTCTGAGCAGAAACTGAAGAGGAGAGATATTATCAAAGAATTCATGCTTGTTTTTTCCTTTATATTTGTAGACTGATCTTGTCCCAAATGCTAAAATCTGTTGACTAAGAACATGTTTTTGCTTATAAATCACGGATCAACTAACTTGCTTCAAGGCATTGTTTTGTTAGGAAGGTTTTGAAGCTTAAGTCTGCCCCATGGGAATGTGTGACACAGTGAGAAATCTTCTGAGAATATTTTCTGTTTGATAAGCAAACACTGGGCACAAATAATGTTCCTTCTTGTTGTTCTGTCTTTCTGTGCTTGAAGTGAAGGTTTCTGTGCCGTGCATTTGGCATGAGATGGTCAGGTGATAAAAGCTTTGGAATAAATCTTTAGAACAGAAGACGCAGAACGATCACCTAGTCCAGCTGCCTGAATTTTCATCCTTTCTCTTTGAGAAAGGGCTGAGCGGGCAGGTGGTCCTGCAGGTTGGAGCAGCAGCATCCACAACATCCAGCACAAATCTGCACGGACCCGTGCAGTGCCATTAAACGGAATGCAGAGGATCGATCCAAATGGCTGGGGCACCCTTTCGTGTTTTGGCAGCTTCTGCATGGAACTTTTGTTGATAGGGGTTTAGAGAAGAGTCCTGCAGGGACAGGACTGCAAGGTCCTGCCTTCTGCTGAAATGCTGAAGAGGAAAGCTGCTCGCTGTGAGGGCCAGATGCTTCCCTGTAGGAATTTCCCAGAGTGCTGTAAGAGTGTGTTGTTTTTCTGCGATGGAAGAGCCCCACACGCAACCCAGCATCTCCTCTGGCCAGGTCCTGTACGAGCAGTGCCCAGGGAGGCTACACCATGTCCCAGGGACTTGAACTCTTCTTTCTGGCTCCTGGCAGGTGAAGCTGATCGACTACATCCACCGGCAGCGGCAGTGCAAGCTGAGCGTGCCCCTCAGCGACCGGACAGCAGAGCTCAACAGCTACCCGCGATTCAACGACTGGTTGGACATCGTCAACGTCAGGAAAGAAGTTGTACAGGTAAGGGGAAGACAGCCCTCGGCACAGAACCCAGCCACCCTTTCAAGACATTCCCTGCTGGGTTTAACTTAGTTTCCCGAACTTACTTTCAGGTAAGACTACAAAATCGTGTGGACTGCAACCCAGTAATGGGCAGGGGGATTTTGATCTGGATTTTGACAGGATGGAAGTGGTTGCTCGGAAACAAGAGAGTTCTTTTTCATGTTATACACACAGAGGCACACACGCCCCAGTGAGTGAAGTCCCTGGTTCACACCGATACCAAAGAGCATTGCCTCAGTGTGAAAGAATGGCACGCGTAACTCTGCTGCGGTGCTGTGCTGCCGGCAGCAGCTGCTCTGGCGCTCAGGCCATGGCTCCTTCAGCTCTGTACCCTGTCATTCTTAACGTGCAAATCACTGGGAGCCTCTTTACAGCACAGAATAATCTGATACTTCTGCTGGAATCAGAAATGACCTTATAAACCAAGGCCCCAGCTCCTCTCTCTGACGTATTTTTGGTTTTATGTTTTTTCAGAAGGGGATCCTGAAAACTCAGCCAGGTTGAGGTGGTTACGGGGAACTCCAGGACTGCAGGGCACTGATACCAGATCATGCCCCTGGGTGTGGACTGTGCATGGGCTTCCTTGTGCTGTCCTGTGCTGGGGACACTTCAGTTCAGCATAAAATTAATGGCAATAGAAGTGGAGTTCAGGCCACTGATGGCTGAAAAAAAGCAGAAAAGGCTTTTTCCATTCTTTTCCCCATTTTTGGCTCTGCAGACCAGATCACAGTGTTCTTACTCAGTTTCCTTTGATCCTTACACAAGCAAAAATTCTCCAACTTCAGCAGGAATCTGCCCTAGTGAAACGTTCCACAGATTTTCATGGGAGCTATTCTGGCTCTGGAGAAATAGGATGAGTTCAGGACTGAGTTGTTCCTTTGATTTGCTACTGTTTATTTCAAATGGGATGCTCGGTATTGCCTTCCAGCCCAGCAAGGCTTTGGGCAACACAGCTAGAGGTGCAACAGTGGCAGGGAACCAAAAAGCAGCCTGTTGCTGTGGCCAAACTGCCAGGCTCCCAACTATTGTTGGTTTCTAAGGTTACTGGAATTGCCTGAGCCTGAAAGAATGTCTTTGTAGCTCTTTTTAAATCCTCTGTGGTGCCTGTAGAACTGGGGGGAGGGAGAGGTGAAGAGAAGGGGTGGAGGAAGAGGAGAGGGAGGTGGACAGTTCAAATCCACCGCATCCTGCTAATTCGGGAGCAAACAGAGTTGAGACTGCCCTTCTCTATGTGTGGTCACTAAAGAGGATGAACGAATTTGGTTTTGGTGTAAGGCAGGAAAAGAACATTTTCTAGCTGTTTATTGTTTTCATTCGTGCTCTCTTGCTCCCCCTCCCAAGCAATGACCAGGGTGATGAACTATGTTGCCTCTGTTCTGTGGGACAGAAATACAACAGCTCCACAAAGCATTTAAACTCCTCCGTGATTCCAAATGTATGCTTATTTTTTGAAAGTTCTGCATCCACTTCACGCAGCTGCAGGCAGTTTCTGTAGCACGTGGGTTAGCTGGGCAGGAGAATGCAACACCCCTTGGGGCATTCGAATGACTAGAGTGGGCATGCTGGACCCGGCTGTAATCGGGGGCCAGTGGAAATAGCTGGGCTGATAAACCAATTGCTCTGTTCTTGCAGTGATTTTCCCCCTGTTATTGCAGTGCTTAGGAAGCAGCAGTGCAGCCTCTGTCAGTGTTTTTGGTGTGGACATCAGCAGGTAGTGCAGGAGAGACGTGTGCCTGTGACGAGACGCTAGAGGTGTCGTGGGATCATTCCTGCTGTTGCTTAGATTTCATACAGCATGTGAACTAATTTCAGCTGAATGCTTTCAAAATGGAAATCACTGACAGAAGGAGCTTTAATAGGTTAGTTATTAGGAAACGCTGAATCTGATTTCCCTTAGGTTTATGCACACTGCCTGTGACATGAGTGGGGAGAGAGGTGGGTAGGGAGGCCGAGTAGGTCAGACAATGAAAACGGGGACACTCGAGTCCCATACCTGGTTCTGTGGCTGGTGTACAAGATACCCTGGGGGATGACTTCCCATCTCTGAGACACTGTCAGCTCACTACACAACTGAAACAGTCATACAGGGTCTCCTTTTAAATGCTTCCAAAAAGCACTACAGAGAGAAGGAAAAGCCCACGAGTGTTTTAAGGGTGTATTTGCGTTAAGCATGTAACCCTCCCTTCTTGAGACTTCCAGTCTCTGAAACGAGCTGGAGGAGCTGCCAAGTAGCTGTAGAGTGTGGGAGAGCTGCAGAAGAGCCCTGCCTGGCCAGCCCAGCCTGGGAGAGCTGCAGAAGAGCCCTGCCTGGCCAGCCCAGCCTGGGAGAGCTGCAGAAGAGCCCTGCCTGGCCAGCCCAGCCCAGCAGGTACGGCACAGGCTTGCTGGGCAGGTGGGGGGCTCTCCTGTGGCCGCTGCTTGTCAGGGACAGATTGGGAGAAAAGCCTGAGGTTGTGGGTTTGGGTTTTGGTTCCTTTGCTTTTCTAGTGTTGCTGGCAGGAGCACTTCGAGGTTGTGCTAAGCTGTGACACAACACCTTTGAAAAACAGCCTAATTGCCGGCAGAGTTTTAGCTCAGCGGCTGGAGAAACAATGTTCTTTTTCTCTCTCTCTTCCCCTCCCCTCTCTCCCCGCACTCCTCTCCCAAATAAAGCTGCCATGCGGGGAAGCACAGAAGCTCCCAGGCTCCCCTGTCAGAAATAGAGCCCCGGCTCTAGTTTAGAGTATCTGCTGACTCCTCTAGTCCAGAGTGAAGACTATTTCTGCTCAGTGACTTGCTCTACACATTGTGAGGCTTGAAAGCTCTTGGTGCTATAATTGCCCTCTTGTTGTCGGGCTCCTTTCTTTCTTTGAAAACCTATGTTTAAAACAAGAATAATGACTGCTTGTAAAATCCTTTAGTTCTGGAAGAGATTATAGGAATAACAATGCACTGTTTGTGGCGTTGGGCAACAGCTAAAGCTCCTGCGAACACGGATAACAGTCAGCCGGTCGCGCTGCGCAGAGCCAAAGGGATGTTCTGTGCGGACCTAGCAGACCTGGAGGTAGGTGGTGAACACAAGCTTGGGGTTTGGATCCTGTTTGCGCTCTGGGAATACACAGTTCTGAGGGGTAAGGAAACTCTGAACCCCCACCCCAACTTGTGCTGTTTCTGTTTCTTTGTTATTGTTCCTCTAATCAGTTGCCAAACAGATTTTTATCATAGAAAACGGTGGCCAGCGTGGAGCAGGCTCTGCTTTGGAGCTGGGCTAATACTGTTCCATGAGTTTCTTTTCAGGTGTTTTTCTAGGAACTGCTGGAGTGCTTGTTTTTGGCTGTGAGTCCTAGAGATTGATTAGTACTGTGTACGTGTAGTTCAGTCCTGAAAATGATGCATAAATGGTTAAATATGGTGGACTGAAATGGGGAAAAGAGACCTAGAAAAGACAGAACAAGGAACCTTACAGACAGAAGATACATCTAAGCTGGTAGTGTTCTCCAGTGGGTAAAAGTTGTGCTGAAAATGGACCTAGAGAAGTGCACTGATCTGGACTGCCCTGCTCCCCCGAGAGTCAGTCCTGAGCTGTACGGGGGCTGGAGGGAAGGAGGCTGGTAACAGAGCACAGTCCTAGGCTGATGGAAGAAGTCTCTTGCAGAGCTGCTTACCGAGTTCTGGGCTTGAGGCATGTCTACTGAAAAGAAGAGATTAAAAAAAATCTCTACTGGTTTATTTTCTTTAGCACAGAAAAAAAATCCTCCTCTGCCTTTACCATTTTTTCTTCTCAGAAATGTAACTGTTTTATTAGTTCCCACATGTAACTTGTCACCATCTTAAAAAGTAACTTTAGAAGAGAGTCATCTCCTTATCATCTTCTGAAACATGTCTGAACCAGCCCTGCTCACCATACAGCAGGGGTTCCAGTCAATCAATCTTGGAAAGCTGTTTTTAGAGTAGGTAACTGTCATGCACAGGGAGGGGCAAATCCTGCCCTGGTGATTGCTGCCTATAAGCAGAAGTTTGCCACCGGAGAGACTGTGTACGAGCAGATGAACCAGTGCTCTGGTTGGGTCTGGGTTATGGCTGTTCCATTTGTGGAATGGATTTGACTCCTAGTGCATGTGTATTTTTTTGTAATCCCTCCTGTTTGCTTATGAAACTCGTCTCGTTCCCTGTTCAGCACTTACACCAAAGACCTACTTTCTTGTCCGGAGTCAAGAGTGGCTCCCGGGCAAGGTGGGGGGCAGTGCTTGGCACACTGGGGAGCAGAGCAGGAAAGGCTCGTGCCTTGAGTAGGAATTGGCTGCTAAGGGTCTCCTGCTGTCCTGGTGAAAATCTGTAGAGGCTGAGGCACTGGCATAGGGCTGCCACGGGAGACCGGGTGGCTGTGCTGCACACGCTGGGGGCTGCCTGGGGGCAGGTCGTGCTGGTCGCCGTAGGAGCGTGCGGGGTTTCTGCGTGTGCATCCTTAGCGTGGCTGGGGGAGCGGAGGAGGCAAAGGCAGATCTGCCTGAGCCTATCGAGTTCCTACAGCTGGATCCTCTCATCTTTTTCTGACAGCCTATCGGTGCGAGCAGACTATGAGGACCTTGTTTGTGGGGGATTTCCATGGGTCTGGCAGCAGAAGCTCTGACTGGACTGCCAGATAGCAGAGATCCTGAATGTGCTAATTGTGTGTATGCAAATTAACTCTGTCCTGCAGGTTTCCTGGAGCTAAAGCTCCATCACTATGTTCCCACTGAAGGCCCCTCCCCAATGTAAATAGCTCTTGGAAAATATCCTCTACTGCTGGCAGGGCTCCCTGCCCTGCCAAGGGGTCCAGGTGCCCCTTGCAGCCTTCTACACTGTGAATGGTCCATGGCTTGAGGTCAGCATGAAGCTCAGGATACCTCTCGGGATCTGCAGTGAAACTGCAACTACTGTATCTGTTTTTCCACATAGAATAGCAAGTGACAGCAGCTGTCCTGTCCACAAAGAGCAACCTGGGTGGGAATGCCCTCGCTCTGCCAGGGTGTGAGGTGAAACACCAAGAAGAAGGTGCTGTGTGAAACCATAGCCTGTGTATACGCACAGCTTGATGCAAGCTAGGAATTTCACGTGACAGGCTTTCTGGAATGCCCATAACATCTCTGGAAATGTAATAATACCTCAATTTTTCAGTACCTTCTTCAGCAGACACCAGAAAAACAGAGCAAAATAACAACTAGCAGGCACAAGATGTTCTTAAGAGCATCCCTACATGCTTTCCTTAGAGCTATCAGTGGGAATTTAAGCACCTTACGTAATGGGCTTTCTCTTCTAGCATCTGCTGCTTTGCGGGAGGATGATTGGTGAGGGAATGTATTGATTTAAGAGGAGGCCTTTGGGGCCTTGACAAGGGTCCATCTTTACAGGCAGAGCCATGCCTACTGGGTCAAGGAGCAGGTCAGGCTGAGTGCTAGCAGCAGCATTAGCTCTGTAGGCTTATCTGCAGGGAGGAATCTTTACCAAAAATAACCCATCCACTGTGTTAGATACCAGCATTTTTGCCATGTTTCAGGGATTTGAGTTGGGCACCAGACAAGAGTAAAGACCTTACACTGCTGTGAACTCTTCACCCTGGCTAATTGAGGCCAACCTTTGAATGGCTCCTGGGATACACTGTGATTTACTTTTCTCTCTTTCAAACATGCGTACCATGAAGTGCACCGTCTGTATGTCTGATAAGGAGGTAGAAAAGTCCTCTTACCTGTTGTAGAGAGGAATGCTTTCCTGGCTTGGGGCTTTTTAGCATCACTTCTGCTGCACAGTGTGTGGTGAGTAAGGCTTTCAGGCTTCTGATTTTGCTGGCAGTTTTGAGGTGCTGAAAGATAGAACACAGGTTCTGTCTCTCCTACTGTCTCAGGGTTTGTTTTGTTTTTTCTTTTCGTTTTTGTGGTTTTTTAACCTGACCTCATTATTACAGTAGTATCTGAGTACCTTGCAGCTTCCCGTGTCATTCTGTAGCCAAGGCAAGGTGTGCCCAGGGAGATGGTACTTAGCTTGGCTCTAATGCAAGCCCTTAAGCTGCATGTTTTTAAAGCCACAGCACCCATGGAGAAGCAAGCAGAGGTCTGTTGGATCCACGTTTCTCACCCTCAGTGCTGAAGCCTGGGAGTAACTTGCACTGCGGGCGTTGGAGCCCCTCCGACATGCTCAGCTGAGATGGACACGGTCAGGGCACGCACAGGGGATGTTCTCCCCTGCTCCCCAGCGGAGCCAGAGCATCAGCAGTGGTTGAACCTCTTTCAAGAGCCATCTCGAGCTACTGACTCTGTCCATTATCGCCCTGGCTGGGGCTAACGCAGAGCTAAAGCAATCAGGCCAATCTTACAGGGATCAGGTTGACCAGTTTTATATTAAGCCACCACATATGTGGAGCACATGAGTGGCTGTTTAAAGAAAGCCTCTTACTTCCCCTCCCTCCCCCTCCTTTTTAAGGCTTATTTCTTTTGTCGCGTGTCATGGGGGCTGGCAGCAGGTTCAGAAAGTCTGAGCTCTCCCAGCTCAAGGTCACTGGGATTGTTTAAATATAAGCTCCTTTTCTGTGCTTATACTTTCCTACAACTTGCTATTCTGTCTTTCTAAAATTAAACTATTGACCAAAAGAGAAGGTGCAGGCCCAGGAAGGGGACAGGCTGGCAGAGGGCTGGGCCCTTTGTCAGGGTGCCTGTCTGCGTCGGGTCGCGCTGGGGCTGCAGAGCCAGGGCGAGGTGAGGAGCTGGGCTGCCCTTTGCTGCTGGGCTGTGCCTTGGGTGGACCTTTCCAGCGCTGCATGGCAGGCCACACACTGAGCTGTGAAGCACAGACCTGCTTATGGGAGTGAAACCAGGCAGCTTAGGGGTGATTGAGCCTTCCAGAGTGATTGTGTCCTGCAAGTGAATGAGACAAAGGAAAAAATGCCCTAAGACTTCTAAAAAGCTCAATGGTTTGGAATGTTGTGTCGTTTTAAAAAGTTGTGTTCAAGGTTTTTCTGTGCAACCAGGAATGCTTGAAAATGAAAAGTGAAAGCTGGGGATTCCCCTGGTCGCAGGGGTTTGACCTTTAAAAAAGAAAAGCACTAAACACATCAGACTTGTAAGAACAGGCAGTCCTGGAGTTTAACCATCAGCCTGCCCTGGGACAACGCCGACAGCCAAGCTCCCTGCCAGTAAACCTTTGGCTGTGCTGCCCTGCGGGACCTGCGAGCGCTGCGGCGCAGGACCCAGCCCCGCGCTGCGAAGGCTGCAGCGACTCATCCCTGCCCTCCCCAGGCATCCGCACTGGTTCTGAACTCCACAGTTTTGTGCTTATGAGCTGTGCCCTGGGAGCAGTGTGTGCGCTGTCGCAACCAGGAGCTGAGCCTGGATGCCATTCCGCTTACTCTCAGAGCAGGGAAGGGGAATTCCCCTGGTAAGCCTCCTCTGTACTAGCAGGAGCAGGAGAGCTAGTCTGGGGTGAGTTCAAATGGATGGTAATACCTGCCTTACTGATACAAGCTGAAGCATACACTTAGCATATTCTCAGTTTTTTCAGTCCTAAGGCCTAATAGCCTGTTTCTTACTCAGCTGAGGACCAAATGCAGAGGCACAAGGCTCCTGTCAGAGGTGCAGTGGCTGCTGCCCAAGGTAGCTGCTCTACTTTGCCCTCCTTGTGAAAGGTGAACAGAGAAGAGAGCTGGCAGCAGCCTGGCTACTCGAGTGGACACAGCCTTGCAGACCAGCCTGATGGCTCTTTCCCCCCCCAGCCTCTGTGTTTTGGGGACTTTAAAAACTCTATCATTGGTATTTGCCTTACTGACTTCCCTGTGATCCCTGAAGTGGGCAAGGGGAATGATTTTCAGCATCTGACGCCGCACTTCCTTTTGCAGAGCTTTGTGGCTCTCTAACATTTCTGCCAGCCCAGCCGGTGTTTGCTGCCCAGCCTCGATACCTCCTGTGCCAGTCACCACCCTGAGACCAAGCTCTGCAGACCAGGGGTGCTTGTCTGCTCTGGAGAAACCAGATCCCCACTGGTGCTGTGCCCAGTCCAGTCCCGGCTGGCCCTGAATTTCAGCTGCCTGCACTGGCCGTTTGAAGCCTGGGCTGTGGGACGGGCTCTGTTGGAAAAGCTTTGCTTTCCAGAGGAAATCTTTGTCTTTTTCACTTTACTGATTGACTTACTAATAGCTCTAATAAGTTACTGGTTAGATTTGTGTCATGCTAACGATAGGGAAGTGAGGTGATACTGGGATCCAGAATGACGCTGCTGCTTAAAACAGTGGCTGTGTAATCTGGGTTGTTTTCTTAGTGGGGAGTGGTGGGGGTGAGGAAATGTTTCAAGATAATTCAAGAATGACATGGCTGTAATCCCGCTTGCTCCAAGACTCTGCAGAAGCATGAAATGGGATAAATGTTTTTGTCAGAGACATTGGCTTCCCCTTAGCTTAGTGGGGAAACGTGAGCTCTCTGCTCCAGAGCTCAGGGGCACCCGTGGTGGGGCAGAAAACTTTCTTCCCTCTTGTGCTGAAACTCAGTCCGTGTTTGCCCCAGTCGCTGTCCCTTTTAGAGCTGCTCGTGTCTGCAGGGCTGACGTTCTGCATCGCAGAACCCCCCTTGTGATCCCACTGGACAAAGATGCTTCTGTGAGCTGTGCCCGTCTGCATGCAGGGGCGGGGAATTCGGGGGACGCTGGGGAAGTAACTGCCTGTGAGAAAGGCTTGGCATAATTCTGTTGGGATCAGCCCAGTTGGGCTGGGGATACATGTGAGCAAACCTGTACTGGATTCATGCTGGAAAATTGGAGTTGTGGAAACCCTGTCCGGTTTCAACTCAGATGATCTCAACCCCTGGTTTGGTTTTTTTGTCCTTTGGATGTAATATCAGGTTAGGAATTGCAGGGGAGTGGATTTTTCACTGGAGTCTTTGTGCTTCCTGCCTTTTATCCAAGTGGAAGTCATTCAGGAACAAGCTTTTTGGGGCAGTGTTACTCCTGCATCTTGGTGATGCAGGTGTGCAGAAGAATGAATAATAATACCCGGCGTCAGCTGGGACATCTGTGTTTGTTGTTTTTCTGCTAATATTAATTAAGGAAGAACAAGAAAATTTAGCCAAACTTCATGGAGCTCTGGCTCTGCTCTGGACCTGCTTTGTGCTTGCTGCTCATTTAAATTCTTGGCCTCTCCTTGAGTCAGCTGTGTTTTGTGTTTCATCCGGTTCAGGGCATGTGACAGAAGATGCAGGATGCGTTTCTTAGACATCTGACCTTTCTTAATTTATTCTTTTTCTTTGCTCCACACAACAGTTACTAAAAATGGCAACTATGTGATTATTCTTCCTGTTGCCACCTCCAAAGCCCCAAAGGTTGGGGCTGTTTCTAGCACTGTCACAGTTAAAATGAAAAGTCATGCATCAGATCTCAAAGGCGTGAGTCTGGATTAAGAAAGATGTGCCTGTTGCGGGACATTCAACAACACCGAAGTTTGACAGATAGTTGGAACCGAGGCTGAAGAATCCAGAGGATTTCAGGCTTTCTGTTTCTTCAGTCAGGGAGACCCACTTTTGAGTTTCCCCTTCAAATAAAAATTGAAGCCCTTCTATATAATTTGATTCCAGGAGACAGAACTTTAGGAAAGAGGCCAAATATTGTGAAATTTGTGATCTCACCCTAAGAGGAGGCAGCAGTGAGGTTTGTTTAGGCAAAACTTTCAGGGAAATTCCTGGGTATCTGGGCTAAATATCCTGGTTTTGTTTATTGACCACAATTGTCGCAGTCCTACACTGGAAACGTTTGAATGGGGGAGGCGAGAGGCGACACAGCTCAGTTCTGTGTCAGGAAATACCAGATCATTTCATGCTTTCAGTCTCTTGTATCTTTTGTGTCTGCCTGATCTAAACCTTGCCCCTTTGGGGCCGTTGGTATACTGAGACATACAAGGAGTTCTGCACAAATATCTTTACAGGCAAGATACGGGTAAGGCTGGTTCTCTAGTGAAGGAAAAATGGCTTGAGGAGGAGGTTGTTATCACTTTGTCAAAACATTTCTTTTTTTCTTTTAACAAAAGAAGTATTTTTTCTCACTGTTTTTGCTTTTCACTTCCCTACTGAAAAGCCAAACATCTTTATCTGGCATTTTTTCAGGTTTTAGGCCTGTTTTATTTCTGACTGCTATTTTTGTTAAAAAAAAAAAAAGGCTAAGCTTTCATTAGTAGCTTTTCAAAAATACCGAGTGAAAACTTTCCACATGGGGAGAGGAATATTTCCATCACCTCTGATCCTAACTTAGATACCAGAGAATGACCATAACATCCTAGTGACAGAGAGCACACGCCTGGTCTCTCATGATACAGGGAGGAGAGAGAGCAGCTGCTGGGATCTGCCGCGTGGTCATTACTGACCCGGTGATCCTTGAGAGAGTCACTGCCAGAGTGAGTAAATCATGAGTCAGCCCAGGCAGCGAGACAGTGGCGCTATTTAAAGTACGTCAGAGCAACAAGTGACAGTCTTCTTTATATATGTACATTAAAACCCAATGTATCATCTTCCGCAGAGAATACCAGAGGAGCTAACCTTAGATGCCTTACTAGAAATGAACGAGTCGAAGGTGAAAGAGACAATGAAGAGGTGTGGTGCCAGAGATGAGGAGTGCTCCAGACTCAACGGGGCACTGAGCTGCTTACGGAAGGTGACGGAATCAGGTACAAACTACCTTGTTGTTCTATGGAATTAGTTACCCAGCCCCCATCCTGCTTCCGTTCATATGAGACAATCTGCCAAAACCTCTAGACAATGTCTTTGGGTATATTCTGTAACCAGTATCAGGTTTTGGCTCTCGGGTGTACGTGAGGTTGCAGTGATCAAGCGCATTGAGAGCTGGGGATTGGCTTTGGTTTTGAGCACGTGCCAAATAAATAAATAAATGGAAATAAATGTATGTACAAACATCCTCTCCTACTCAATAGACTATATCCTTATTTCCTCTCTGTTCAGAGTTGTGTCTATTGCTCCAGTTAATCCCCCATCGTTCAGAACACATATCCTTGACCTAACAAATACAACCACGTTTCTTGTAGGTAATCCCCTCCCCAAATGCTGCCAGCTCAGAGAAGAGGTGTCATTCTGTCATTCTTTTGCTCAGGAGCCTGAGTATTGTTCAGCTCAGTGCTTTGGAAAAGAAAACCACTGCTCTGACAACCCTTTATCACTACTGCTCTCCCAAACCACTTGCCTCCTGCTATTTATCTTTGCTAGAATTGATAGAATCATTAGCCAAATTCCAATAGCAGATCCAAGAGCTAGAAAGAGCCCCTGTTTACCTTGAAATTGCAGAAAGAAGAGTACTGTGTAATTAGAAATGCAGGTGTTCAGCAGCAAATGGATCTGACCAAGTTATGTAGGATCAGTCAAGCTCAAGATTCCGAGTGCTGTTTCACCATCTCCCTGTCACCCTCCCGCAGCCGCTTTCGCAGGCGGGTGGTATTGGTAGGGGAGCGTTGCTGGTGGCACGCTGGTTCTAACGCCCATCCCCTCTTTCTCTGTAGCAACAACCAGTCTGTCACTGGAAAGTGGTGTTCCCTGTGGTATTATAACAGTTCATACCGTTTGCAAATCGTGAAGGTTAGTTAATGGAAAAGTCAGCAAACAGCTCAGTTTTGTATTTCCTTTTTCCTGATCTTTTGTGTCCTGGGTTGTCAAATATTTCCCATCCATACCGTGGCAGAACCAGCCTTTGTTCAGAAGTCATGGTGTTCACTAATTATAAAGAAATGGCATTTTTAAAACCCAGGTATATGATCTCTTTTTGACCACTGAATGGTTCACAGGACATCAGACCCTGAAGCTTTGACTTTTTACCTTAAGTCATTAGGGACATAAAATTAAGCCAGGGAGTTCTCCTGATGAATTAAGCCTCTGAAATCTGTTAAAACTCAGCCCATTTTAGAACACAGGACCCATTTTTGCTTTTGAGATACATAGCTACAGCAAGGAAAGAAGGGGAGTAACTGCCATGCTCTCTTTAAAGGTTACTGTAGCTGGTGGGTGTCAGAGAAGCTAGGCTGGCACCTTGGCTAGGTGCGAAACGGGGGAAAAGCCACGGTGCGGGGGGTCTACGCTGGCTTTTCTTTCCAGTCGGTCACTAACATTGCTGAACGTTGCTGGTGAACAGGTGGGGAGTTAAAAGACGATGTGCTGATGAACCTTTCTGAGGCACGCCGAGAGAACAGCTCTGCAAACACGACCGAGTCCCCCTGCCCCTCTGCGCCCGCGTGGACTCCCTCTGCACTGCACCTTCCCAAGGGCAGCAGCCAGCAGGCACGGTCCGTCTCTGTGTCTACAATCCCGTCTGCAGAGTCTCTCGCCTCCAGTCACGGACCTTCTATCTATGCAGAAAACCTCCTGGACCCTTTTGCATTCCCCGCGCACAGCGGACGGATAACGCCAAGGACTCCTCACAGCATCACCATCACTCCACCAACCACTCCTCAAGCCAAGCGGCGACACAAGTTGAAGCCACCACGGACTCCTCCTCCCCCTTGCCGGAAGGTTTTTCAGCTGCTACCTAACTTTCCAACCCTCACAAGGAGCAAGTCCCACGAATCACAGTTGGGGAACAGGATAGATGAAGTTCCTCCAATAAAGTAAGCATGACACTTCCTCCTTCCCAGGGGCACGGTGGGCTGTGTTTGTACCAAAGGGCATTCCCTGCTCCAGCTCTGTGACGGAGCTGGTGTCCACTTCCCTTGTCATGGTTTCGCTGTAGTCAGTGAGATAAACTAAGATAACCACAAATGTGCTTGCTAACAGTGTACTTTACTTAAAATTCATTTGAATTTATCTGAAATTGCACCTGCTGGAGAGCTTGGGATGGCTGCTGCTATTAAAGGGTTCCAGACAGTTTTGCTCAAGCATCTAGCAGCCAGTTCCACGTACTAGAGTTCTCTTCTGCCCTTAAACTTTCCTCACAGTTCAGGTGGCTGGAATCCCTTAATGTGTTCATTTTAAGATGTATTTTAGTGTTAGCCTGAGCTTTAAAGACAATAGACAACTATAGCTCCATAACAAGACAAATGGTCTGAGGCTGCAGCTTTTCTCAAACTCATACAGGCAGTAACACTTCTCATCTGCAAGCTTAAATTCAGGTGCGCTCTTGTGCACTTTGCTCCAGGCTGGAGCTGGAGATCTACCCAACAAAGAGTAGCATTTGTAGGCAGGCAGATGCTGACTATGCAGCACCTTGAGCCTGTGCAAAACCAGAGATGTTTGTAAACCTGACGTCAGTTGCTGCAGGACAGTTTCTGCTCTAGCAAAGTGCTTATCCTGTCACATGAATATGAAAGCCTAAAAAACCCTTTTTTTTTTCTCTCTAGGTTCGGTAAGAGGTTTTTACAGGGCTGTCTCCATTTCATTGCTGAGAGAGAAGAACCTGTGCTTGTCAGCTACCTGTTGATCACCCCTCTGCAACCTCTGGAGGTCCTCAGTAGGCCCTTCCATCCCAGAGTTTCTGTTACTTTAACAGGAGCTTGGCCTCCTGAAGAACTGCAGGATGTTTACGTGGTCTTTTTTGTACCTGGTATTTCTTCAGATGACAAAAGCAAGGAGAAGGAATATTGATGTGTGAAGGGTTAAAGCAAGGGGTTTGGGTGTAGTTGCTTGTCTGTGACTTCAGACAGCTGTTACTGATGCCTCTTGGTACTAGAAATAGTTTCATCTCAAACCATTTAGTAACTTCGGATATTCGTTGCCAAGTATCTCTGTAATGAAATCAGACACAACCTCTGAGAAACTCTTCAGCTTGGGTTGAAATGTGGAGCGTTTCCTCTGCTGTGGAGGAATCTCCTCACACGGTGAATGGCTCAGGGGGCTGGGACCTGTGCTCTAACCCAGTGACTGCCAGTGCCACTCCGTGCTTTAGCTGTCCTGCTGTGACCGTGTGTGCCTGGCTCAGACACAGCCTGTAACCTTGGACGCCACTGTAGAGAGTTGGGCACCTTGGAAAGTGTCTCACCTTTCTGTGAAGTATAAAAGTCCAAAGAAGGACGTTCGAGCACCACACGTGTATCTGGTGCCCTTCACAGCAAAACTCCTGGGAATTACTTTCAGGAATGAGAAAGCATAGAAGGAAAACTGTAAAATGGAAATGCAAGCAGAAACCTGAGCATTTCTGTGAGGAAATTGATAGAATTTATGTGATAAGTAAAAAATGCATTAGAATAAATGCAAATAGAAATTAAGAATTTTGGTGCTCCTATGCACCCAGTCCTGTTGTCTGTTTAAAAATCTATACTGCAGGCTCTTTGGAGTCACACTCCATTCCAAACTTTTTTATATTCTTTAGGACTCATCAGTAAGCCATCTGAACTGTTGTAGTATGATTAATCCAGATGCCTGTGCATTTGGATGGCCACGCTAGATCAGCAGTATTCCTTGGAAAGGCAGCTGGTCATTCCAGCCTGTTCTAAGATGCTGCAGACCACAGATGCCTTTAAAAGTTCACTGGAATAGTGGTAAAAAAGAATCTGGTGCCATCTAGGGTCAAATAAAGAGACTGGCTCTTTGTAAGCATTGCCAGTGTCCAGCCTTGAAGCTGTGCTGCTCCTTGCAGGGCTGAGTTCACTCCCGCCGTGCGATACGGCTCTGCAGCTAATTTGGGAAACGTGGCAGAATCTTCGTGCCTGAGAGTTGTCAGGAAGGTGTGTGCTGTGACCACTGGAGTGCTGGCCTGGCATTTTGAACTCTGGGTCACCCTTTCTGCATTTACCAGCTAGCGAAGTGACCTCACATAAAGCTTTATGCTGTGGGGTCACACTGTCCCCGTCTGTGAAGGGAGATGGAGATAACTGTCAGTGAGAGAGAATATCCTGAAGTCAACTGACACTGCGTGGAAACTGGGTGATGGTGTCTGTGGTAAACTGGTCAGGAGTACACGCTGACTTCCCATTTTGTTTTAAGGGTAGCCTAGACCTAACCAGATGGGCTTCTGTAATCCCTAAATGTAAAACATAATGATTCAACAGAAAGAAGGAAGAAGTAGGATTGCACCACCAAATCTTATCCTACCCTGCTTCCATGTGAAAACAAACAGAAGAGCAGTATCTGGAGTAGCTTTCCAGCAGAAGGCACACGGGTCTCAGCTCTGCTGCTGACAGTGCCGCGGCCACTAGTCCTGTCTGTGCCAGCGAGCGCGCGCTTTCTGTCCAGGCTGGTCAGCACACCTTAACGTGAGTAACGCTTCCCTAAACCATGCTTTTGTTCTCCACCAGAGCTCTCCCAAGGATCCCCTCAGACGGTACGAAGAGACTTTGGCTTAGCTGTAACACACAGGTAGGCAATGCACACTGGGGGAGCCACCAAGGAGATGAGCTGAGGGGTCAGACCAGGACAGCATCCCCTTTAGTGTGCTTGTAACACAGCTCTAAACTAGGTTTGACGTTGAGTCAGGTGCCTCATTTGCCAAGTTCAGCCTTGGCTATGTATTTCAGCTTAATTTCTTCTTAGTATATGCACTTGAAATCCTTTTTGCAAAGCCAGCTGACTGGCGATTCTGTAACCACCGGCGTACCAGCGGGAGCAGTGCTGTGTGGGGGCTGCCGGGACCAAGCGTGCACAGAACGAGCTTATATTGCCCTTTTCCTCCCTTGTAGCTTCCTGCATCCCCCCCGTCGCAAATCCAACCCAAAATGGGACCACCCGGTTCTAATGCTGAACAAACCTCTCCGTTTAATTTTCTGGGAAAGGGGATAATTCTCCCACCACCACCCACCATAAAATGGGTCCCAGTTCTCCAGAGAAGCTCAGGTGAATCTAACCAGCACCAGGGGACATGTCCTGCTGACCTGAGGAGGGACAAAAGTCACTGGTCTGCACTGGAAGTGTGTGCTGGCTGCTCCTTCTCAGAGAACTTGCTTGTTTGAGGGGTTCTTAGGACAAGAAGGGATATTCTGTCACCTGGGGATCTTTGACGGCCTGAGGCTTCAGATCTGTAATTGCTGAGCGGCAGCTTCAAGGACCTTCTAGAGATGTGCGTTCATGCACACCCCGTCTCCTTGCCAGGGACACCTCTGAGCACCTCTCAGTCCTGTTTGGAGAGTGGGGAACTGGCAAGAGGCCAGCAGAGTGCTGCCTTTCACTTGCTTTTGTTCAGAAAAGTGAGAAGCCTTTCCCAGCGCACCGCCTGCCCTTTCAGAAAGAGCTAGAGAAGCTCAGCCTGTCTATAGCTACCTACAAATGTTTATTTTCCTCTAGGCACCAGTTAACATCGTTTTTCCTCTCCTCTCTACTTAGGTTCTCCACAAAGTCTTGGTTATCTCAGATTTGCCAGGTCTGTCAGAAAAGCATGATGTTCGGGGTGAAGTGTAAGTACTGCAGGTGAGCACACAGGGATGGGCTTTTGCAGAGGGACTTTGCATTGGCTTCATTCAGTTTTGCCACTATCACATATCTCTGTGTGTGATGCACTCTCAGCAGTGGCATCGTGCTTTCAGTCAACTTCTGAACTGGCAAAGGGATGCTCTGGCACAACTTGCACTTCAGGTTGGCAGGCTGCCACATGGATGAACCACACTTCTTTCCCTGCCATGGGCTTCCCACCCGATCGCAGGCATCTGGCAGTGGGAGCTGGATACCTAAATAACAGCGAGGAGTTTAGTTTTTCTCTCTGTCTGGGTGGTTAGTGCTGAGATGTTAGTGCTTCACTGGCTGGATGTGAGTCAGGGAAGGTAACTATATTAAAAATAAATCAGATGCTAAGATATGTATATGGCTTTCATTAGCCTAATGACACACATAATAGGATTCTTCATATGAACGCTGCTCTGGGGCCCCGAGCATTCCAGAGCTCCCTCCGAGATTAGCATAAGAATTACAAATTAAGGGTAGGCGTCTTCTATTTGGGAAAGAACAAGTTGCTATTTAACATGTAATGTTTCTCTTTCAGATTAAAATGTCACAACAAATGTACTAAAGAGGCACCTGCTTGTAGAATATCCTTCCTTCCCAGTAAGTAATCTTCTGCAGATTCTTAGCATTTCAATGTAATTGATGGTACCAAAGAACAAGAAGACTGATTAAAGCTTTTTTCTCTCCTTTCTCCAACCTGTTTCTCAGTAACAAAAATAAGAAGAACAGAGTCTGTCCCTTCCGATATCAATAATCCGGTCGACAGACCAACAGAACCACAGTTTGGAACTCTTCCCAAAGCACTAACTAAAAAGGTACATGGTGACTGCAGTAAGTTTTGTGTCTGTAAGCCACTGAGGAGCTCCAGTAAGGAGAGGTGGCAGCAGTATCTTGCTGGTTGGAGCAAGAATGGCACCTGAAGCTTTGGCTTGGCAAGGAGAGACTTTGGTATGTGACATCTCCTAGTAAAACACAGGCAGTGCCCAGCTCCAGCTGCAGACTCACTGTGAAAACCTAGGCTATGATCGAGGCTGTGCTGTGATTGACAGCTTTCTGTTCTCTCTTGCTCAGCAAACACTGAGAATTCTTTTTCTCTTTTTTACTGTTTTCTCACAAGTGACTTTCCTTGCTTTGCAGGAGCATCCACCAGCAATAAATCACCTGGACTCTAGCAGTAACCCTTCTTCTACAACCTCATCCACACCATCTTCTCCAGCACCTTTCCAGTCTTCCAACCCTCCCAGTGCAACACCTCCCCCAAACCCATCTCCCATGGGCCAGAGGGATGGCCGATTTAACTTCCCAGGTAAACCTGTCTTTCAGGAGACCTCTGCCACGATCAGAAAGGCATCTGCAAGCAGAGGCTGACCAAGACTTCATAGGTAGCTGCAGGTTTCTGAATACATGGTTGTCTTAAGCAAGGTGTGAAGGTCTATCTTGTCCACTAAACGAAAATGGTCTGTTCTTACATGTTTTTAAGTGGTATCAAGATACCTTTGCAGGAGACAGATTTTTGAGTAATGTTGATACCTTTCTTAAATTACTTGGTCTTCCTATTTTCTCCTTTGAAAAGGACTGACAAGAAGCCTGTGTACTTTCTCTTCTCTGTTCTCGTTGTATTGTAAAATGCACACTGCCTGCTGTGGTTGGTTATCGGTGCCTTTAAATCATGAGTAAATTAATTGCTAGAGCAAAACAAAAAAACCCAAGAACTGGAACGAGTTAGTTTACCAGGGCCTTCCAGAAGATAACCAACAATCAGTGCTCATTTTTAAGCCATTGACATACATATATGGAGGAGAAGAATTTACCCTACATACTTTACAGATTAAGAACCCAAATGCGCAGTTTTTACCAAAGTCGATAGAGGCAAGAATCTCTGTCAAGGGCAAAGGTTTACATAGTGAGAATAAATTTAATTCCTTTGATCTGGAAATGAAGTCACATGCTGCTCAATAGCTGCTACATCCAGCCTTCAACACTGCTTCAAGCTTTTGACCTGTGAAAGCTGCTGTTTTAGCCCACTCAAAGGGAGCAGCAGAGCCAGCTCAGTACGAGGATCCTCCTGCCACTGCTTTTTATTAGGACATAGCGCTCAAGTTCACTGCAATTAAAAAATGCTTGCAGATGGCTTATGAGCTTCAGCTTCTCTGGGTGCATCTCTGAAAAGCTGAAGATGTGAGAGAGCATCGAAGCACCAGCCCTACCTGGGCCTGTGTTTTACTGTTCCTGGCTTCTCTAAATTTGCTTCTGCCACTTGAAGTCCGAACGCGTGTTTTCCCAGCGGGCTGTTTGCTCACTGGCACCAGAGCTTTCCCCTGAGAAGTGTCACCTGGCAGAGCCTGCCACAAGTGCATGTGCTGAATTCACCCCCTCAAGCAGGCTGATAATCTACTAATCTGTTTCCCAGCAGTGAGTTGGGACTAATTCATTGAATGCATATGGGGCACTTGCTGATCATCCTCTAACTTGTTTGTGTTTGGTTTTTTTCCTCCTGGTAATTTTTTTTTTTTGCTGTTCTCTTTTTTTTTTTTTAATATTAAAAAAAAAAAAGCTGCCTACTACATTCAGCATAGACAACAATTTATCTTCCCAGGTGAGTTGATTCTTTTAATTCTACTAACCAGCTTCTGCACTCAAAAAGTAACTTGTTTGTAAACTTCTGCATGCTGCCTGAGAACAATAATTCTGCTTTAAAAAAAAACCCCAAAGTATCTAAACCAATTCAAACTTCTTATCTCAGTGTATAATTCAGGCCTCTCTCTCCTAATGTGAGGTAGTGATGCATTTTGGATATGAAGGTGGAACTTTGAATGTTTGTAAGACTGGCTTTCTGCTGGGGGATTCTGTACACGGCCGTGGTCTGCCTTGGAACAGTGTTCGGGTCCTGTGGCAGGACACTGTGAGCTCAGAGTGCTGAGCAAGCCTTTATCAGCAGAGCCCGTGGCGTTAACCGTGGTGCAGCACTGTTCAGATGTGGATTTGTATATACAAACTCTCCTCAGTCGGCTATTTATGAACCCTTGGAAACAGCTTGCTTGTTTCCAAAGGGAGGATTGATGGGGTAGCATGCCAGGTACAGGGTATTTATTCTGAATTTTGGAAGGATCTGAGACCCAGTCTGAATTTCCTGTGCCCTGGTGACTCTGGGCAAATGAGGTGAGTTCGGAATACCTGACCAATGTTGTGTATTCCATTAAATCCAGACGTTCTAGTTCTGTGAGGATTTGAATATTTCTGATTGTCCAAGGCAACTTGAAGGCGTGTGAGTCCTTTCCAGGACTGGCCTGGAAAGACTGTCCAGATAAGTAGGTGAATGGGAAGAAGACGGGGCTTGGTCAATACACGGTATGTAAGGACTAGGAAAGAGCATAGTTTTAAACGAACAGAAGTGTGAGAACGTACTGTCTGTGCTTGAGTTTACAATTCCTGAACAGGAAGCAAATAATCACTATTGCAATGTTGAACCTTCCAGTCTGTAAGAGATGAGAGTGTAAAATATGTATCATCAATGTTTCTACTTTCTCAGAAATTCCCAGTCCTGCACAAATAGCACAGCCTTCAGAAACAGCCACAGACACTAAGTAAGTATCACTTTAAATTCCCTTTTACCTGGAAATCATCAGATCAGTCTGAAAGCGCGATGTTATGACCAGAACTGAATTTACCATCCCAGAACTCACAGGATTATTTTGGTCAGCAGGGGTGATACTGGTATTCCCAGTTTTACAGAGCTGAATGTGATAGTTACGTTAAACGGGACGGTACGAAGTCTGTGCCTGGGATGGCTCTGTGTGCACTCCCTAGGTCAGAACTGTCCAGTGAAACAGGAGTTTCAGAGTTTCACAGCTAAAGGAGTGTGGCATGATTGGCTGCAAGCCAACAGCAACTAAAGGACCCGAATGGCAGGGCACACACAAGTGTTTAGCCTGTGCTCGCAACTGCTTCTGTGCTGGGGGTGTTTCAGCAGCAGGAACGGGAATGCCCCTTCCTGGAACACCTTCTAACGTAGCCGTGCCATTGCCAGAGCAGTTCCTGCCCCTTAGTGAAAATTCCTTCAAAGCCGTTGCCCCTCGTTTGCTAAAGTCAGCTTAGGAAGCCCTGATCTGTTAAGGGAGCAGTAATTGTGTTTTCCTCTGACCTCCTGTAATGCTGCCGAGATCCGTTTGCAGTTTGCTTCCTTCCCCTCCGCTAACGCTGCGCGCAGCCCGCTCTGCTGACCCAGGTGGATGCTCAGACAGCCCTTTCACTCCCAACCTGTCTTCTCTCCTTAGCGCCCACCGGCAGCCAGACGCGGACGGAGTCGGGTGCGAAGCAGAGGTAGGTTTCCTGGCTTGCCCTTTGGTACAGTCAGCAATGCCATGCCAAAGTGCCGCGGAAAAGCGTGGCCTTCCCATGCCTACTCACAAGAGTCTGAGATGTTGGTAGTCCCTAAGCATGTGTTCAGCTTGGCAATGGGTTTCTGTAGGGATGAGCAAAGCAAGAGGGACAAAATTGATGCCTTCAGCAGAAATTCTTCAGTTTTGTGTCAAGCCTGTGAATTTTTGGAGCACTTGTAACAGGAGAAATTTGGTAATGTCAGAAAACCCTACACCCACATTTATTTGAAGAACAAAAAGGTTTTTGACCCTTCCATTTGGAACGTTCTGTAGCATTGTAGCACACACTGAAGGCCAAATCCTGAGAGATGCTGAGCACCTAGATGTTAACGCTGGTTATACAAATTTCCCTCTCTATGGGATAAAGCCTTTCTTGTCTTCCCCTGCATGCACTGACATATAGAAGATACTTGCCTTCTTGTAGCCATTGATGGCTGTGTCCTGTGAGGTGTAATTCCAGAGCTGCAGTCAAATGCAAACACCTGACCCTGGAGTTCTCTCAAAGCAGCCTTGGCTGCCTCTGCCCCTCAGGGGGGGCTCTCAGCTTTGGTTTCTTGTCTCTTCCTGTGAACAGGTGGAAGAACCAGAGACTAATAAATCAGAACCTGAGGATGATGAGGATGAGGTGGAAGATTTGCCAAACAGACGGCCACACTTGCAAGGGATGATTTACCGCAAACCTAGCCAGACCAGCGTCTACCTGCAGGAGTGGGACATTCCCTTTGAACAGATTGAACTGGGGGATCCTATTGGCCAAGGACGGTGGGGGAAGGTTTACAAGGGAAAGTGGCACGGGGAGGTGGCCATCAGGCTCCTGGAGATCGACGGGAACAATCAGGATCATCTCAAGCTCTTCAAAAAGGAGGTGATGAACTATAGACAGACGCGGCATGAGAACGTGGTACTTTTCATGGGAGCTTGCATGAACCCTCCTCATTTAGCAATCATTACCAGGTAAGGATGTAGCACCTTAGTACTATTTTTAATATGTTCATATTGTATATATAGCTAACAATTATTTCTAATGTATAAAAATAAACCTTTCACTGCAGCCAGGAGGAGGCAGGCAGGAATGCAGTCTTTGTAGCTCAGGGTTTTGGATACTAGGCTTGCCTCCCTTTAGGGAACATAAAATACTTTTTTTGGCAATTGTCTTTTTCTTTTTGAATTCTTAAAAAATAAAATTCCAAAAGCAGGGAAAAAAACCAAACCTGGAACAGGCTGTTCCTCTGCCATCTACCTCCAGATGGTTCCAGTTCAGCAAAGTGACAATTAGCTAATGTGTGAGGCTGATAGTGCAACAGTTCTCATCCTTTCTGTTCCTCTTAGGGACACCTGCTAATTAGATGAAAATGTGACTTTTTTTCTCCTCTCTTCCATTTTCAGTACTTAATTGAGATGAGGATCACTTAGCCCTAACTAGTAGCTTTTGGGGATGTTCAAGTGCAGGCTGAAGTCAGGCCAGGGCCATGCTGTTCTCACATTTCTAATCACCTGTTCCCAAAGGAGTGACCAGTAGCACCAGCAGCAGAAGCTGATGGTCAGATGTTAAAAACTGGACTTCATAGGTCAAAGCAGCATGACAACAACTGGGGCTCTGAAGAAGTGCATAAGCATTTGTGGGGTGCCCTTGAGCACACTTTAAACAATGAGTCTCCTGTACATGTGCACACCCAAACAGAAGTGCATCAATTGTGTTCTTCAAAGTGACATTTCTGAGCAGTGGAAGAGGGCTGGGATTCTGCCAACGTGGGAAGAAAACCAACTGAACATCCAGTATTACATTCTTATTTCCCTCCGGTGTGTTAAAGACCTTTCTAAGGATTGTTGTTGCTCTTTCCTGTAGCTTCTGCAAAGGAAGAACACTTCACTCCTTCGTAAGGGACCCCAAGATATCCCTGGACATCAACAAGACCAGGCAGATAGCCCAGGAGATCATTAAGGTAGGGGTGCGCTACGCTTCCCGGGCAGGGCCTCAGCAGGAGCTCCGGGTGAGTCTCAGTAGCCCAGCGAGGTGTTGCAGCAGGAGATGCTCAGAGCTGGCTGGGAAAAGTGCTCATTTAGTGGGCAGTAAGCTAGGGGCCTGTCGGGACAGAAACAGACCTTTCAGTCGCCAGGGAGGGGGAGCTCGGGTAAGGGCACGCCGGGCAGCGGTACGGGGGACAGGCTCCTCAGTTGCAACTGCACCGCGCGTCCTGAAGCCGACAGGGATTTCTCCCGGGTTCGCACGGTGTTTGCTGGGCGCGTCCCAACGCTTCTCCAGCGAAACAGCGTTCCTAAAGCTGCTGTTTTCTCTTCCAGCAGAAATACCCTGTGAATTTAGTGTCAGTTTCATTGTTCTGGCATCGACTTCTTCAGAACTGAGCAGTCCCCAGGCACTAACTGCTCCAGCTCAGGGTACCCCTCCAGCAGCCCCACGGCACAGAGGGGAACGCGGGTCAGAGGTTGAGCACTACGCTCAGATCTGCTCCCCTGCAGCCTTCCCGTGCACCCTTCCTGTGCAAATCCCACCGCTGCTGTGTCCAAACATAGAGATAATGGCTTTGCTGGAGTAAAGTGTGTGTCAGACAGCAAAGCACACCCACAGTTCAGAGGCTTGTCAGTAATTTACATCTCTGCCTGTATTTCCCAGGGCATGGGGTATCTTCACGCAAAGGGGATTGTACATAAGGACCTGAAATCCAAGAATGTTTTCTATGACAATGGGAAAGTTGTGATCACTGACTTTGGATTATTTGGAATTTCGGGTGTGGTTCAGGAAGGAAGGTAAGTGGAGGTTTCAATGTTTGGCCCACTCCTAGAATCATAAATCATGGTCAAACAGGGAAATGTTTTGATGGGTTGCACAGTATGGCAGAGGAGTGGTGGCTGCTTTAGTACATACACAAGTTTTTGGAATATGCATATTTTTCTTTTAAAGTGAAGTTCTTTCTACAGTTCCTGCAGCCCAGTGCTAGGAACTTGTGTATGGAGCAAGGCTCAGACACAGAACAGGGAGAGCTTTAAGCCCAAGGATGAGCCAGAGAGTCAGGCTAATAACACGTGTGTATTTTTTCATGTGGCAAGAAAATTAGCAAGGAAATGTCAGTGAAAACATTTGGCTAAAGTCAGGGCATTAGGTGAAGCACAGATGGGGTCCATATGCTGTGTGAAGCGTTTCAGCACCGCTTCTGTCGTTGGCACTCAGGCGGGAGAACGAACTGAAGCTGCCTCATGACTGGTTGTGCTACCTGGCCCCCGAGATCGTGCGCGAGATGGCCCCTGGCAAAGATGAAGACAAGCTGCCTTTCTCCAAAGCCGCAGATATCTATGCCTTTGGGTAAGAGAGGAACATCCTGGAAGCTTGCGAAATGAGACTGGTTACAGACCTGAGCCTTGTGAGTCAGTGGTCCTCTTCTCACAGACTCTGGGTTCTGGCTGGGGTGCATTTTTTCCTCGTCACGGGCAGGAGGCGTGTGTGTGGTGGGAGAGGTTTGCTGCACAGCCTTCCACACCTTCCTCAGTTCATCTGGAGAACTTGGAACAGCATCAGGGGTTTGTATCTTTCTCTTGAGAGCAGGCAAAGCCTGATCTGTCTTTTGGTGTTGCAGGACTGTCTGGTATGAGCTCCAAGCAAGAGAATGGCCTTTCAAGAACCAGCCTGCAGAGGCACTCATCTGGCAGATTGGAAGTGGTGAAGGAGTGAAACAAGTCCTTGCAACTGTTAGTTTGGGGAAGGAAGTCAATGTAAGTACCTCTGTTGCAGGAATCTTTCCATGCAGCTATTTATCAGGTAAAGAGGGAGCTGCTTAAAGAAAGAGGGGATTTCTTTCATTCAGATTATAACTCTAATGTTAAAGGGCAGGAAAGAGAACAGCTTAAGATGGGGCACCAGCTTGGATGCTGAGCCTCTGCCCCTTCTGTCACACAAAAGTGAACATCCAGCGGTACACAGGATGCTCTGATTGTAAGAATGTCCAAGGTCTCTATTAAACAGGATCTCAGGCTGGGCTTACACAAATCAGTGCTCCAGCCCTTGCCTGGTCTGCACGGTTCACCTGTGAACTCAGTGGAGATAATGAACCACAAACATCCTCCGCAGGAAATCCTCTCGGCGTGCTGGTCATTCGATCTCGGTGAGAGGCCGAGCTTCACTGTCCTCATGGACATGCTTGAGAAACTGCCAAAACTGAACCGCCGGCTCTCCCACCCAGGGCATTTCTGGAAGTCTGCTGAGTGAGTATTTGCTGCTGTTAAGACCATTGATGCTGCTTGGAATTTGCGAACCGATCGTTTCTGTGCTTTGTTTTGCCTTCCTGGGGCTGTGGCAGTGCTGCTCGCCCGCTCTGCTGGTTACTAGGAAATTGGGCGGTTCAGCTCGCGTGCTTCAGTTCGTTCCTGCTGTAGGGTATTCACCTCCTTCCTGCAGTAGATCACTTACCGAGCTTCATCTTTGGTTTCAGAGGGTATCTATCAGCAGCTTTGGACAGGGCCCACACTAACCCCAGAGTGGTTAGAGCTTCTCCTGTAATGGTACTGACTGAGGAAGGGCAGGACCAAAGAATGTGCCACTGTTTCCCTTGGACATATATTTTCTCTTTTTTTTTTCCTCCCCTTTTTTGATGTTTATTCTGCCCCTTTCTTTCCCATAACCCTTCACAATCTTCCTGCAATACCTGCTAACTAAACACGTCTGTTCGCGCTTATGGTGACTGTCGTGACATTTTGTGCTTTGGTGGCCGTGGTTTGTTTGGGGCTTTGGTTGAAAAAGTCACCATTTGTCTCCTGTGCAACTTCCCTCACACTCGTACTGGACCCCTGACCCACTGTGATCTCTACCAGCTTTACAGTGCCCCTGACCCACTGTGATCTCTACCAGCTTTACAGTGCCCCTGACCCACTGTGATCTCTACCAGCTTTACAATGCAGAACACTTCTCCCAGCCTCTGGCCTCACCCTCATCCAGAGGGACACTGGGTGCCAAGACCGAACGCTCACTGGTGGGTGTCCCCCGGGCACTGCAGGAGTGTCTGTGTCACAGCACTGCTTTTTATTACGAAGGTACAACGCAGGGTTGAGGTCAGCTAGCGCTTGGCAGTTCCCTCTGCAGTGCCTATGGCCACCCCTGTGCCCTGTGACACACGGTGTCTTCCCGTGCCCCGAGCGCTCCCCGCTCCGGCACCGCTGCACGTGGGGCCTGGGGACTTCAACTGTCTCCTTTTTTTAACGTACATACTTAGAGAGAAACCAACAAGACTGCAGCCAAAAAGGGGACCTGCATGTAACTGCTGCTTCTTACCTGTCCTTCGGTCATAATTTGAGACACAATTTCATCCCTTTCTGGCCTGGAGCTCACCTGGCCCCATGGCCCGGCCCGGCCCGCGCTGGCTACACGTGTGCCCCGCTGCCTCGAGGCCTTGCTTCCCTCTGCCCGTTCCTGCAGGTCGCCCAGCTTCGCTCCTGACGTTTCCTGCTGGCTTTCCAAATCACTCCTCCCTCTCCTCCAAGGCCGGTCCCTGTGTTTGGGCCGTGCTACGTTAGGAAGGCAGCGCTCTCTTGCCGGGGCGTTTGTGCGACGCGGCCGTGCCCTCGGGGAGCAGATGGCCACAGAAGCAGCCTGGGCTCCAGCGCTCTGGTTCTGTCTCAGCTCTGTACCCTCCTCTCTCGCACAGGGTCCCTTAGCTGTGGTGTTGGGGGACGTGGTTTAGGGGTGAACTTTGTAGAGTAGGGTTGATGGTTGGACCTGATGATCCCAAAGGTCTCTTCCAACCCGAATGATTCTGTGATTTCCCCACAGAATAAGATCCGCTTGTGTTGGGTCTTTACCTCTGAGGACTGATCTGACACCTTTCCCCCACCTGCCCTGACACCGCGGGCAGAGCGAGGGCCGGGGCCGTCTGCACGTTCCCCTGCCGCCAGTCGCGCTCCCGCGCTCTCCTCTAACGTCGCGTGGGAAAGGAACTCAGAGTAGCGCGTTGAGCTTGCCCTTCGCGTGGTGACTCCGGGAGAACACACGATTCCAGAGCCATTTGCCAGCTGATTCTTTGGGGTTGGCGTTTCCGTAGGGAGCTCCCCTTCAGCAGCTCATGGAGCTGCAGAATGATGTCTCTGGAGTAACTGCACGAATCATTTTTGCCCGGCTGGACGGACTGACACCCCCTCCACCCCACCAGGGGTTCATGCCAATTTGCAGACATTACGACGACTTCTCTGTCGAAGCGTTTGCTAGGGCAGGAGTGCTTTAAGTGTCGGTGTTAATTACCAGCACGGACAGCTGAGTTGGTGCTCACCGAAGGGAAAGTGCAGGCGGCTCGGCTGAGGTCCCCCGGGCAGGCTGCGTTACTCACACAGGATGTTAAGGGTTGGGAGGGACCTCGCATCCCCGTCACACGCGGGAGGCTCTCGGTGGCCCTGCTCAGACTCAGAACCCCTCTGACAAATCCTCGGGGAAGCACCGCACTAACCCCACGCTTTATTCTGGTGTAACCTTTATAATATGCAGTTCTCAAGGGCTTGCTTTAAATAACTGAAAAAACTAACTCTCATGGTGTCTTTTTCCCTTGCCTCCCCCATTTCTTTGTAGGTTGTAGCTACTGGTGCAATAACGGGCTCCACCTTGCATGCTTCCATGTGTTGTATCCTAACCGGCAACTCGGACAATCACCTTCCATCTAAAAAAAAACAAAAAGCAAAACCAAACCACGAAATTAACCCATGGACATAATCAACACTTTATCCGAATCCTCCTTTTCTGCCTTTCTCCGCTTGGTGTGGGCTGTTAGCTTGAATAACAACTCCTGTCTGCAAGAAGTTCCTGTCTAACAGCGCGGCCGCCTTTCACTCCCGGAGCGTTTCAGCGGGCTGTACCCTCCTCCTGGCAGGGCTCCGGTGAGCCGCTCTCTGACCCACCGGGTGCCTGCCCAGCACGGCCGGGGGGCCTGAAACCCATCGGCCTTGTGCGTGCCCTGCAGGTCTGGCAGGGCAGAGGGGTGCAGTTCCCTGATGCAGGCCGAGGTGACGCCTGTCCTCCCTAGTGCTGGACTGTGGCTCTGTGACTGAAGGCAACAGGGACCTTTCCACAGGCGCAGCCGAACGCTGAACGCTCCACGTGCGCCGTGAACCAACAGGGGTTGAGGGACAGGTTGTGCCAGTTCTCCCTTGGGACCAGAGCCAGCGTAGAAGCCGGGGTCAGTCTTGTCAGGGGCTGGATGAAGCTGGTGCAGTGCTGGAGTGGATAGAAGATGGCCCTTGGAGCAGGTTGCCGGCCCTTGGCCTCCTGGGGACCAGGTCACAAGTGGCGTCCAGAGCTGGATGGGCCACGGTGCTGGTAAAGGAGGAGGAAAGCGAGAGCGCCCGGCAGTTCCTCCTCCCCTTGCAAATCTCGTGCTGTCAATTCTGTCACTGACTTGTGTTTACATCCCCTGGTCAGCAAATGTCCAAGTTCATGCTCGGGGCTTTGCAGAACTGTAGGTAACACAGCAACTCTGTGCCTTTTCAGGAAAGGTCTCTTCATTTACTCGTTCCTGTTTCTGAAAAATCACCTCGTTTTGGAGGGGAGAGGACAGGGACAGAGGGCAGTGTACCAGGAACCAGGGAGCTTTCCCTGTCTTCAGCAAGGACCAATAGACCCCCACACTCATCTCTCCGAGAGCTCCCATGTCAGGCTGGCCCCAGAGCGTGCCTGGGGAAGGCAGTTGGCAGTGAGGTGTTTCCAGAGGTGCTGGCAGTCTAAGGGTGAAGGAAAAGGTATCCGCAGGCACTTGCTGCAGCTTAGAAAGGGGAGCAGAGGGGTCTGAGTTTTTCTAACCCATGGCTACACCTTGTCAAAGTGTCCCTTTCTTCTAAAGTTCTCCAAGTCAGTTTTTTCTTTCCCTTCTACGGCAGGGGAACCAAGTGCCCGTTGAAAAGAAGCGTTGGGCTTCTCCCCGCACCAGGGACTTGGGAAGACCTCCCATTTCTCAGTCTGAGGCAAATCAGATTTGTGCTGCATTTCCACTGTTGGCATGAACAAGTTCATGTGTTTGCTGTTTAGTTACTTAAGCCTCTTTTCTGGGTGATCTCAAGTTGTAGGAGATCAGAATCTAACTCCTATTAGTCCCTTTTATAGGGCTGTAGCTTTATAAAGAAAAAAAAACACAAACAAAAAACCACCTAAACATAAGTAACTCTTTCCCCCTCCCTTCTCCTCTCCCTCCCCCTCTTTCCAGCATTAACAGTAGCAAAGTTGTCCTGCGTTTTGAAAGATTTGGCTTGGGAATCCTGGAACCAAGTAACCAAAAGCTGTAGCGCGGCACCTCGCTGTCCGGCGGCACGGCCGGGCTGACCCCGCTCGCCCCGAGCACCAGGAGCCTCCACTGAACCTCCCGAGCTGTGAGCTGGTGCCTCCCGGCCGACAGCCGCACAACCCGCCCTGCACAGCCCCGTGTTCCTTGTAAAGGCTGAGAGCTGCCTGAGCACCAGCAGTTATTTAAAGAATGTTTACATGATACTTTTGTGTGAACTATATATTTTTTAAACATAATAAACAGTGAATCAAGTTTAACTACAGCCATTCTCCAATAGCACTGAAAACCAGAACTGTTTCTAGTTCCATCTCCTCTGCCTCCAACGCGGTTGTCCCCGGGAGCAGGGGCCGGTCTCAGAGGGGCGATGCCTCTCGGCCGACGGCTGGGACTCAGAGGCCCCCTTTTGCTCTCCTTAAGGCAGAAAGTGGATCTGGCACATTGTGATTTGCCCAAACCCGCCCTCCAGCTCCGAGGTTTGTTTCCGCAGGGTGGGCCCCGCGCGGCGGTACCCGGGCTGAAGTTACGCTAGCTCAGATCCACTGCTCCCGGGGCTGGCCCGTGAACGCCTCAAGCACTCTTCTCCACAGAACTCAACAAAAGCTGCTTGTTCTCACACAATCCTGTAGGAAGCTTAAGACTTGCTGGCCTTACAGAATAAATCCATGACTTGTTCTAGCTCTGTGCACAGGGGCCAAATTCATCTTTTGAGGGTTTAGGTTCAAGTTCCAGTCCCTAAACTGGCAGCGTTTCTGACAATAAAACCAGTGCCCCAGCAGCCTCCCTTCTTGCTGCCCCCATCACCCGTAGAGGAAATTTTACAGAGCTGCAGGGAGAGGCAAGAGAGAGAGGACAAGGGAAAAAGCCATCCCTAAATAATGCATTAAATAAGGTCTTGAGGCACGGAGCTTGTTAAGAGGCTCACAGTCCTTCCCCCCCCAGCATCACTGGCTCCTTTCGCTGGTCACCTTTCAGTCTGCAAACTGTTTTAATAAACACAGGACTAAACTTGTTGATTTGGGGAAAATGATCAATTACAGAAATCTTGCAACCAGGAACATCGTGTCTTGGTCTAGAGGACCTGACTTGTTCCAAAGGTGAATTTTAAGACAAATCCCTTGATGCACAGAGCCCCTCTCCAAGGTGCAATGTGCAGGCCATAGAGGATACGTCCGATCGGCGCATTCAGGGGGCAGATGCACCATCCCCGTAACTGCAGGAGGCACTGTCAGCAAAGGCTCCTTTGTGCCTCCTGTTTATGCTCCTCTGCCTCCTGCCAGCCAGGCACTGGAGAACCTGCTCACACAACGACCACGCAGATCCTGTCCTCCCCTGGCTTTGTTGAGATCTTTCGCTGGGGCTCCCTGGAAGCCACCAGATCTCATTTCTCACTAATAGGTTACACAGCCCCTACACACAGTGTCATCACCAGGGTCTGACGTGAGGGTCACGGGCAGAGGAGCTCAGAGCCCTCTGCCAGGCAGGCAAAGGGACCACTGCTCAGTTTGGCTCCTTGCCAGCGGGTGGCTTCTGCAGAAAATAAAGTGGCAAAAAATATTGCCGAGTTCTGTTGAGCAGAGAGCTTCACTGCCGCTGCGTGCAGGTCGGTTACGTTCCCTTACAAATGTTTTGATAGAGTGACTTCTTCCATGTGTCCCAGATACAAAGGGCGGTGGCTGATCGTGGCCCTGCGGTACTCTTGACATCCCTCCTTCCTCTCCCCCACCTCCGTAGAGCAAATGGATCCCCCAGCCGCACTGTGTGTTTAACTTGCACCACTTGCTTCTCTGCAAGACTTGCTACTGTTTGTTCTCTCACAATCGTTCTGTGTCAGCAGTTCTAAGCAGTTGTTTTCCCAGCACGTACCACCTCAGCAGCAGCAGCACAAACCTAGAGCAGGTAGAGAAGTGCTGCCTGTGCCGGTGACGTGACAGGCCCCTGGGCCGGCACCCTCTGGGGTGGGCCGTGCCGTCGGGCAGAGCAGAAGCTGCCGCGGGCTGCGCACGGTCACGTCACAGCCCGCGGTTCCACGGCCCTTCTGCTGGCTCCGCGCGCAAGGGGCAGCAGCTTGGTGAGCTCCTCACTGCCTGTTCCTGCCCCCTGTGCGTGAGCGGGTCTCAGAGCTGGGACACGCGGAGCTGCCCAGCGGGAGCACTGGCCACCCAGCGTGCAGACGGGCAGCATTTCTCCTGTCCCTCAGCAGCCATGGTGATGTGCAAGAAGTGCTGGGGAAGCGCTGCGTTCTCAGATCTTTTCTGCCAAGATGGCTGGCTAGGAGGAGCACAGCCAGCGCTGGATGAGCAGAGAGATTAGAACAAAGTCATTAAAAACCCAACAACAAACAATTGCCATTTGTCCTTCCTGTGGCCACTCTCAGGCGTAACTTGGACACTGGCTGTGAGACTTCCCAGACACGTTCCCTGCTGGGAACAGGGCCCATGTGCTCCCATCCTGGGCACGGCAAGGGGTTGAAAACCTGCCCTTACTCATGAGATTTGGGATTCTAATGCCACCTGACCTTGGTTTTGTGTTGAACACCTGTAACTTGCTCCTGAAAGCAAAGCCCAGCCCTTGGAGCCAGTGTATGGGAGGAGAGGCTGCCACTGCCTCTGCGACGGTTCCCAGTTTAATCGGCTGGTGTGAGACACGGCCGCCCAGCGACACCCGTGGGGCTGTTAGAGCTGGGAGAGAGCGGAGCTCTCATGCCCTCAGCACCCTGCAAACGTTGGGCTGCATCGTTTCCCGGCCGCAGGTCGCGTGCTGGTGCAGGGCGCGGGGCACGGCCAGGCCCATCCGGACCGCGTCGCACTGTAAATGTGAAGCTGGCTGTACAATGCTGCTACAAAAGCCACACGTCAGTAGTGAATGTAAATGGAGTCTGTAATATGGTGAAAATGGACACGTTTTCTTTTCAAATGTGATGTAAACTTTGTACAGTAAAGAATTTTTTTTTTATATTTTCTATCAACTGAGTGTCTTCCAGAATTGCTATTAAATTAATTAAAAATTGTTAGTATTAACAACAGTTTCTGTATTAGTTTATGCAACCAGCAAAAAACACAAACAAACCACAACGAAAACAAAACGCATCAGAAGAGCGCACTCTATGCTACTGAAATTCTGGATATGTAGGAATCTTTTCAGTGAATAAACCTTTGCTCTGGATAAAGCAAGCGCTGCAGAATCGTGGTTTGACCTTTTTCCCCCCCCATCTCCAGCAGCAGAACTGAGACCCGAGCAGATTTCCCGAGCGGCCCCCGGCACAGCACAGGGGGTTCAGCTCCCAGGGCACTCGCCCCCTGCCCGCCACGCAGCGCTTGGTGCCCGGAGCCCCGAACTCGGCCCAGGGCAGCGGCGGCTCGGGGGCAGCGGGGACGGGCCCCAGGCTGCCCGGCAGCCCCCATCGCAACGCGGAGCCGGGGAGGCGGGCGCGGTAAAACCCTGCTCAGCGGGGGGAACTCTCGGGGTAAGGCGCGGAAGCGCAGGGTGGCAGGGCGCGGGTTTCGGTCCCGCAGGACATCGGCCAGGGATGAACTGAGCGGCCTCGCAGCCCCGGCCGCGCTCCGCAGCCTCCCCCGCCAACTCCCGGCCTCCGACCCCGGCGCGCTCTCCCCGCTGCGCTGAAGACGCGGTTCCTTCCCCTCGGGAGGGGAGGTTCCGGGGCCTCCCCCCGGCAGCTTCTGAAGAGGCCGCGGCGGGGGCTCCGCGCTCGGCTCGGGAGCCCGGGCCCCAGGGGCCCCCGCGGGCCTTGCCCCGCTCCCGCGCGGCTTTCCCCGGGCCGCCGCCGCCCCCCCGCGGCTCCCGCCGGTAACCGCAGCTCGCCCCGGTAACCGCAGCTCGCCCCGCCGGGCCCTCCCCAAAGCGCGCTTCCCCCGGCTGGGGCGGGCTCCGGGCGGCACCCCGAGCTCTGCAGAAGCACCGGGCCCGCCGAGGAGCCGCCCCCCAGACCCCAGCGCCTTCTCGTCCTTGCTCTGCGCCCTGGCCCTGCCCGCATCGGAACCGGGCCTGCCGTGCTCCCCTTCCACCGCCTCCCCGGCAGGCGGGAGCTCCCTCGGCTCCCCTGCGGCCGCAGCCCGCTGCAGAGAGCCTGGGCAGCTCGGGCTGTGGGAGCTCCCGGTGCACCTGCAGCCCCAGGAGCAGGGCCCTGGCCAGAGCCCCCAGAGCCCCCCCAGACTCTGCCACAGCCTCTGCACCTGCAGAGCAGGGAAAGGCTCCGCCAGGGAGACTCCGGCTCCTTTGCTCTCCTCAGCAGAAAGGACATTGCAGCGTGTTAATTAATCCCAGGAACGTTACACCGCTGCCAAACAGCTCGGTGCTGGAAATAAGGGCAGCATTGTCCTGTCCCGCAGGGGAAAGGCCACGGCATTATGAAAGCGCTATTTTACATTTCATCCATCTTATCTAGATCCTTCATATGCAAACAATGGAAAGCTTAAGATAAGTTGAGCTTTAGTATCCTTCATAAAGAGTACAAAGGAATGAATTTAATTCTCAATTAAACTTGAAGGGCAAGGGTGTTTAATTTAGAACACACACCCCAAAGAAAGCCCCCTCAAGCAAGGAGGTTACATTCCACCAGCTGCGAACTCCAGCGGTTCAGTGTTTGCCTGGGCAGTCAGACCCAAGCCACTGCAGCCGGGTTGTCCCACGCACCCGCCAACCCACAGCAGCCTCTCCCGGAGGAGCCGGAGCTGACCCGGCCCGCGGGCAGCCGGTGAACTGGGATGCGAGCGGTGCCTGCCCCGCGGAGGAGCAGCTCCCGGTGCCAGCGCCCTTATCTCGGGTCAAGAGGCACGTTAATACGGTCGCTACGTGCAGAGCAGCTCAAACTGATCTGCAGAGATAAACAGCATGTGGCAGCACCCTGGGGTTCACTGGGTCACCCTGACAGCTTCTGCCAGAAAAAAAAGTCCTCACTCCTACCGAACAACCGTATGATGCCTCCCATGCCCCTCACCACACTCACTCCCCGCCAGGACTTACAGCAAGCATTGCTCTTACTGGCCTTGGTATAAGGGTTTTTTGTCCCTGGGGTTTGGCCTCCTTGCCAGTCTGGCGGCTGGAGAAGAGCTTGCCCTCCACAGAAACCCAGGATAGGGTAGAAACCCACAGTGCCCAGCACCGCACTGGAGCACTGGTGAGGGAAGGTGAGGCCCAGTCTGCCCAGCAACGTGCCAGTCTCCTTGGCAGAACTTCACAGCAAGCAAAGCCATTTTACACTATCTCCTTCTGCACCAGCTGACCCTGACAAAGTCCATACGGTCACCAGGACACCAAATAACACCCCACAACACGCGTCTCAGGCTACGAACGAACTGACTGAAGCATGACCTGGGGAGCTGGCTACACCCCACCGCAGGTTCACCCTCTCCACAGCTCAGCCTGCTCCTGCCCACAAACAGCAGCAGTTCAAGCCCTCTCCCCACGGCCCACTCCTGGCTTCCCAAGCCGTGTTACTGGGGCCAGCAAGTCTCCCACGCGCCCGGCCCCCGCGGTATTTCAGAGCACACATTCAGAGAGGAGACTCTCTGCTCAGCATCAGTATAACACAGCACCATAACAGAAAAGAACCAAAAAGCCTTTCACCTACCTGGGCTCCCTCTCCTGTCCCAAGCCAGCAGCCTCACAGCTCAGCAGCCTGGCAGGCAGTGCCAGCCGGGGCTGTGCCCCAGCCCAGCTGCCCCTCATCACCCCTCAGGGCCTGATGGGTTCCACCTGCGTGCCCAGGCCCTGCCCCAGCCCCTCCTGGCACCGCAGACACACCAGTGCCTGGGCAGCCACGGAAGTTTCCGGGCGTTTCCCCTCACTCAAGGCTTGCAGGGCCCTGACCTCCCCGCCAGGTGAGAACGTCCACCTGTATCCCACCCGCACGCTCCTGGTTTTCCTCAAGGAAAGAGCTTAGGTTAGCAGATGTTGCTCAAAGCCAGGGTGTTCCTGTGGCCAGCGGACACTAGATTGGGCAGCAAATCCCAGAAACACATCCGTAGGGCCGAGCCCCACGTGCCTGTGGGCTATAGGGCAGCAGTCGGTGTGTCTGTACTGCAAGGCCAGCGCCGTACCCGGCGTGGGGACTGGTGACCCCCGGGGCAACCTGCCGCTCAGCTGGGCCGGCCAGCCCGCTCCTCCTGAGAGCGCAGGGAGTTTCACCACCGAGCAGGAGCAGCAACCCAGAGCCAGGCTCAGGAGCCGGCCTGCGTCCCGGTGCCTTGGCACACGGCATGCTGTGAATGCTGAATCCCATTATGGCCGTGTAAGTTGGGCTTAAGTGTTCATGAAACAAGACACTAATTGCTTTGGAAAGTGTTAATCTGTAATTCTCTGCCGAGTCCCAAACCGGCGAGGTGCGTAACCACCCCAGCAACTTCCAGCCCAGAATAGTTCCCCTGCTGCCAGCAGCATTACTCAAGTGCTTACACTGGTGCACCCGCCTGAACCCTGTGCTGGCCTGGGGCTGTGATGGGCACTTTAATAACTGCAGAACAGGCTATTTGATCACCCTCAAGGATTTCAAAAGGTATATTTTGTATCCGGTTTCTTAAATGAAGTTTCCGTTTTTATCTTTGAATAGAATAATTATCCACTGACCTTAACATCTGCACCTTATCTTCTCCATTTACTTCTGCAGGAAAAGCAATTATACACAGCTTCAGATCAGCGCTGCAATTGAACCTAACTTACAGCTGGGACCAGTTTAAATAAATTCACAAAGCATTAAAACAGATCTCTGCTTTTCTTAATCCTTTAACTGCCTTCTCAGCTCCCTGTTAGGGGGAAATTTCTGCAGTGGTGGAATTAAGATGAAAAAATCCCCCAGTAAAACCTGCCTCATTAACTTAGAACATAGAAAGGGAAGTCATGCAACTTCTGAGCTGACAGCAAGCACTTGTGCCTCTTGCTCTGACTGGCCAGAGGCCCGTGAAGGAGCAGATATTCTTGCTGCCCTGGCTGGCAGCTTCTCCCATCTTCAGGACATGGCATTACCTAAGGGCACCCCAGTCTGCTCTCAACCTGGTAGAAACAGCACAGCTTGTTTTTCTGAGCTTCTGCCCCTCCAACTGAAAGTGAGCAGGGTCCTTTAGTACCCACGCCAGGGATTACGTGGGGTTATGGTAATGTTTTAAAGTGAGTGATTACTTCAAAAAGACACCCGGGACACAAATAAAGCATCCCCGTGAGGTCACTTGCCTGTTGGGTCACCTGCCTGGAAAACAGGCTGTGTAGTGACACACGTCCCACCAGGGCATGGAGCACATCAGCACTCTGAAGCCTGGGACCATCTTCCTCTGCTTCCTACTCCTGTTGGACTCACTCAAAGTTTAGGACTCAGTGAGCCCTGGGCTCGTGGAGAACTTTCTCAATGGAAAGTTGTTCCATTTCCATCCCACCCCAAAAGTGTAAAACCAGAAACCACCAACTAAAGTGAAATAGCACTGGTGCAGCACATGGGCCAGGTGCCCACCAGGGCTCTGTACTTGCCAGGAGCCTCCTCTGTCCTTCACGCTCTCTGTACCTGTTGTCTGATACGTCCTGGTCGCTGCCATCCCTCTCCACGTTCCTTCATCTATCGGCTGTACTTTTGAGCTCATGTCTAAGGCTGTGCTGAAGCACACATGAAGTACACATGTGGCACTGCTGGCTTTTGAGCCTCAACTCCTCCTCATCAACTCCTCAACTCCTCCTGCATCAGGTTCCAGCTCCTGAAGACAAGGTATCAGGTAAAGGTATCAGACAAGGTATGACAGGAAAATCTCACCTTAAGCTTTTTTAATATGATCACACAGCCCCGGTAATTTTTGAGGGGAAAAAAAAGATCTCTGACATAACTGCAAGGCAGAGAAAGAGCCAAAGTCAAAACTGAACTAGGGCAAAAAATAATTGCTCTCATTGCAATTTTATATTCCTGCACTTTGCAAGCTGATCTCTCAGGCCAGGGTGCAAATTCGCACTGCCCTGGCAATAACAAAACCATGTGCCTGCTTGGGGGCAGGCTGCAGAACTCCTGGAGACCGGCTCTTTACTCAGGAAGGAGTCGAACCCACCTCACCAGAATCAACTTCCCTGCCCCTGCGCTTTCAGGCTGAAGCCAACAGCCACAAGAGGTACATTTAATCCACACCAACCTGCTTCTCTCAGTAAAAAGACAACTTTTATTACAAACAAATCAAGTAAATCGGAGCATAGAATTCAAATGTACAAAGTGCTTTTGAGTTTTCTGAACCCTACTGCCACAGGCTCTGTAACAACAACTGAGGTTCAAGCACCCGACTCGCACCCTGCAGAATCTGGACCTGCTGCCTCCTCCTGTGCGTACATTTGGGGCGCGTGCCGCGGGTGTTTCCACGTAGGAACCATTGCATGATCTCACTTGCAAATACTGCTCCAGGGCGTGGGGCTCTACAGTGCCAACTGACAGAACCATCCATTTACTTGCTTTCAAGTGACAATAATATACACAGCAAAACAATCAGATATAAATAAATTCACAAAGATAAACAGCGCATTTCAAAAATGATTTCAGTTCTAGCTTAAGTAGTAAAAAACTCTAAATTTTCCTTGTATTTACAAAAGCCAGCAGATTTATACTAGCACACACAGTATTAAAAAAATAATTTTTATATTTACTATTAAGATAATCTATTGAAGTCTCAGAATAAATAGCAACACAAGTCACATTTACTATTTTTCTTCATTAGGTTTAAAAGTCCAATCCTACACTCACATACACGTGTACGACTGAGCGTGTGCAAGAAAGAGGGTTTGGAAGTAACGACGCGTGTGCAAGTGTTGTCTAAACCGTAAGCTGACTGGCTCTCGGGCCGCTGGGCTGCAGCGCGCTCGCACCTCTTTTGACTTCATGTGGGAACACGGCCCCGAATATATCTTCATGGTACCGCTTCTGGCTCTGCAAAACCAGAAAGGAGACCCGAGAGGTGAATTAAACACTGCTGCCTCCTCCTTCCCCAACAGCTGAGAAACATTAAGGTCCTTTGCACCCCCAGGACTGGCTCTGTCACAGTGGACTTTTGTTACTGCCCCTGAAGGGATGCGCTGAAGCCCAGAGACACGTGCTCCAGGACGGGTGCTGGTAGCAAAAGACTCCTCAAGAGCCGGCCAACCCGGGTGCTGTGTCTGCAGTGAGGGACCCACTCATTTCTTAAACTCGCTTTCCTCCACTGGTACAACAAAGTCTCAAACTCTCAATGTTCCAGACACGCTGCCAAGGGAGAAACTGGGTAAACTGGTAGATGTAAAAGGACACCATGTGTCGCTTTTACATCCTAACCAAACAGAAACTGTGTTTTAAATCATGGTGGGTGGACTATACTCATCATTTAAAGCTCTTTCCTTGTACATTCTGCTGAAAAGCAGCTCATGGCAACCTGCAAGATCTCAAGGGTGACTTTGAAGACTTCTGGAACCCTTTCTGGAACCCTGTCTGGCTGCCGTGAATATCAGAACATACCTTTAGCTGGAAGAAATACTCCTCCGCCTGCTGCTCGGTAAGGTTCAGGTGTTTTGCAAGCATCCCTTTCAAAGTCTGAGCGATGTCCTTGGCCATGCGTACGTCTCCACAGACATACAGGTGCCCTTCCTCCTTATGCAGGAGGTTGCACACTTGAGTCTCCAACTTGCTTTGAAGAATGTCTTGAACATAAACCTTAGAAACAGAAAAAGGATCATCAGAGGTTTCTTAAATGCTACTATTGGCTTGTCTCCATTCAATGTGGGTCTGTGCAACAAGGCTCTAAGTGCCCTATCTATGCAGCTCTGTTTTGCACTACAACAAAGGAGAAGGGAAATGTCTTCATGTTGTCTTTACAAGACCCAGCTTTGGAGGCCAGACCTGTCTCCTGCAGGAGTGAGGTCCTCTGTCACTTGTTCACAATACACTGAAGCAAAATGCTAACATTTTTTTAAAGAACATTGTTAAACAGCCCAAATCTTAACTCGATGGAGCCAGCCCTTAAAGAACAAAGGAACCAGCCTTACTTTAGCTTGGCCAGGTTGTCTGGAGTAAGCTGTGTAGACATCTTTCAGGACCCCCTTCCTCTTCATCTCCTCAGTTTCTTCTTTGTAGATGTGATCCATGTCTGGCCGCCGGCAGCCAAACAACAATGTCATGTCCCCACCTTTGGTCCCTGAAACCAACAGCAGAGAGTTTTTTGTCGTTCCTGGTAAGGCCCGTTACCTCTCATGGCTATGCCCATAGAGGGCCCTGTTGTCCCAGAAACTAGCTGTGTCCAGCTGTCTGTCCCACACCTGGAATACTGGGTTCAGTCTTGGTCCCTACTATGCAAAAAAGATGTGGACAGACTGGAGAGGGTCCTGAGAAGAACCACAAAGGTGATCAAAGGACTGAGAAATGAGGAAAGGCCGAGAGAACTGGGTTTGTTCATCCTGGAGAAAAGAAGGCTAAGGGAAGACCTTCTCACCATGTTCCAGTAGTCAAAGTTTTCTTATCACTAAACACTTGGGAAGGTATGTGTGTCTGTGTGTGGCACCTGCTCATTTTAGGGTCTTGTGGTAGGACTGAGCCTGCCCGAGCCCTTGGACTCACCTGTTGGAGCAGGTTCCCCACATGGGCTGATACAGACAGGCCAAAGGGATCCCTCTCCAAACTGTGGTCCCTGTGTGAGTGCCTGGGGCAGTCACCCACCATGCCACGTTCACCCAGACACACAGGCTGCCCCCTCCAAGTGACCCAACACCCCAGGACCTCTGGAACGGTCTCAGGCAGGAAGGATTAGCAACTTCAGGGCAGTGTTCAGTCAGTCTTGGGATGACAGATCTCTAGGGGGTTTACTTGGGTAAAGTTTCCAGGTGTCTGCATCTGTAGAGGTTTTGTTTGGAGGACTAGGGATGTCTCCTGCTGCTGGAGGAATTACGGCCTCCCCCTCATCACAATCCCCAGAAGTACCTTTCTTTTCCAAGTCATAGAGACGCTGCAGCCAGAAACTTCTGAAGGGAGCAATTCCTGTTCCTGGGCCGATCAGAATGCATGGCTTGGTTGGCTCCTCTGGGAGATGGAATTCATTAGCACTAAAACGCAAATACATGTGAATTAGGGAATCAGTTTATCACCAACATTTCCCTGTAGCTTCCTGAATGGTTTTGAGCAGCACAGGCCAAGTTTCCAGCGTGAAAACAGTACGGGGCTTGACTTGGTGACGTTGTTTCTCACTGCCTTAGCTTTACTTGCTCTACAGTAGCTGTGCTGGCAGCAGGGATGGTGTCATAGGAACAGAGTTCTTTCAGAATTTTCTAACCATTTCCAATTTTACTCAATATACAGCATGGTAAAGGGTCTCATCTCTGCAAGACAGTGATCTCATCTCTCTTCTCAAACTCAGATTTTCCAGCTTGCACTCACCAGTCACTTGAAAATCATATGCAAACAATGAAAAAAATCACCGAAGTTGAACTCAGAATCACTGGTTTGGGGCTTTTTTCCTTTTTTTTTTTCTTTCATACACTCACCTGCGTACAAAGCATGGAACTATTTCATTGAGAGCTATTGTGTTCAGCCATGTGCTGCAAACTCCGTGGTGCAAGGGCCCTTGTCCATCTAGTCAGAGAACAGGAAAATGCCTCTGTCAGTATCCAAAAGCTCTGTTCTTAAAAAAAAGTACAGCTTACACTTAAAATTATGGTTTTTAAGTAAGTTCATATCTAGTAATGATTTGTAAAGCAAGGATACGCTGCTGCTGGTGTGGGATTTTAGCAAATCCTGACAGAGCTGAACACCTGCACTGCAGCTCACTATTCTGCAGGTAGCACAGCACAAACTTTGTGTCACAGGCACACACAAGTATTTTCTGAACTGTGATTCATCCTAAATATCATTTAATTAAGAGATAAATGAAAACAAGGATTCATTACCTCTTGTCCTGTAGTTCACAATGGCAACTGTCAGATGAATCTCTCTGGGCGTCATCTCACAGGAGGAGCTGACTGAATAGTACCTGGGTTTCAGAAGTGGCAGCTGAGTCAGTAAGAAAGCTGTTGAGACCTCAGCAGAAGGAAACTCCTCCAGGACCTCCAGCATGTTTGGGCTGTTGTAGAACTTCCATTTATTGTATTCTTCCGTGCTCTAAAAGTCAAAGGCCACCATCACAGTGTTACCAGGTCACTCCGAGTCCAGGATTGCAGGGATATTTATAAGATTGCTGCTTTACATTCAAGTAAATATGCAGGCAAATCAACAGAGAATTCTCCAAACCTTGCCTAGACCAATCCTGGGGCTTCCTAAGAAGTGGTTTAATTTTTGAAAACAGAAGTAGAGAATAGCTGCTGTAACTTTCTCAGGTACCAGCTCTCTCAGTGAGGATGTGGAAGCTGCAGTCGAATCCATTTCTCAGCCCCTTGCTATGGGATATCCACAGACCTGTATGGGCCCAGGTCCTGACACCTACTCAGCCTTGCTGAACCCAGCAGGAGAAGCAAGCGCTTACACCTATGAGTGAGCCACTGGTTACTTAAAGTAACACCCCTCTTACTCTGCTGGTACCAAATTCTCTAACAAAAATATCTCCCAGGCTGTAAGGTCTTTTAGTGGTGTATCATCAGAAACCACCAAGAGGCAGGCAAGAGAAACGGGCAGGCAAAATGACCCACCCAGAACCACAGAGGAAATAGCAGATCTGAAGAAACCTTTCAATTCCCACGCCCAAGCTGAGCCACAAGACCACCCCTTTTCTCACTGTGGTTGGTTTTAAAAGCACATGGAGCATGTAAAAGAGGGATAAAAATCAAGCACTATCACTACAAAAATTTCTTAAGCTTCTGCTACACAGTAAAAAAGCATCAGATGGTGCAATGTACAGGACTGACACAAATCTAGCCCTAACACTTACCTGACACAACACTTCCAGTCTCTGTTTGTCTCTTTCCGCTGTAACCAGCTGGGAGAGTTTTTTCAGCAGTTGTTGGGAGGGTGGAGTAGTGATATCAAGCAAGTATGTCAAAGCCTCTGGGAGTGTGCAGGCTGGAATCTTTTTGTCACTTGTCCAGTAGCCACCTGGAAATGAGGGAAATAGAGACCACTTGGCACCTCCCACAGCATCTGACAGCTGTAGAGCTTTGCAAAACTCCATGTCCTTCAAAATACAGCTTCAGACTAGGCTGCAGATCACAGGGCCCTTCTGGAAAGAGGTTAGTGTGAGGTTTCTAACTTTTCGTAAGGGCAGGATCTGATGCAGAGGATTGCATGATAACAAAGCACCACTTCAAAATGAAGCCTTTCATTTGCGGAAATCACCTCTCTGCACATCGGAACCCTGTGATTTACCAGACTGTTCCTACTGAGACGGAAACAATGGTCATGATGCAAATCTATTTCAGGACTCTGATAGGTAACAACAATAAGCAAACTCTGTTGATTAATTTAATTTCAGTCAGCGGCCAATAAGCAACTGAATTACGAACAGTGTCAGCCTAAGATAGCTCTCTGAACCCTGCTGAAATCACCACAGACCACCAGAATATGCAAAATCAGAATCAAAAGGTATAAGAATAACTACAAGTGTGAACAAAATCCTATTGAAACCTAAGAAAAAGACAATAGAATCTAATTCAGTCTAAAGATTCTCTGGAAATGTAGAGAAATCTGTCAAGCACCCTCTGTTATTTTATCTAAAGAGAGCCAATTTACCATCGGCGCAGGTTTCCAGTCTGATAGTCTGATCAGCTGCAGGGGCATCCTTGACATGTGCAATGAGACCACGGACTAATTCTGGCTGGTTGCCTGGGAAAATCCCGATATGTTCTCCGGGCAGGTAGTGCACTTCCTGATTAGTCTCACAGGAAAGCTTCACTAGAATGGTAACACGACTAGATATAGAAAAAAGGAGATCAGACAGATCTTGGTTACGTCGACAGGATTTCCCTTGAATTGCACAGAAAAGCAAGAAACTTGAAGTGACAGTTGGCAAGGGCTTGCTTGTGTTCATTACCAAATTACCAGAGCAGCTTAGTACTTCACGGAGACTTAAACGAATAATAGTCCAGATATGTGAACACTTGTACCAAAGCAAACCAGGTGCTGAAGTGCTGCCTGATCCATCCAGCACAGAGTAAATACAACGTAATCAGCCAAAGGAAGGACAAGCAGCTCTGCTGAAGACTGAACAGCTCACATCTTAAACCAGCTCAGAGACTTCCCGTGAGACAACTGTATTTAGAACAGGGATGAGCGAGACCTACTGGAGGATGTGGAAGAGCCATTCACAGACGCTATTTCCAAGACAGACGCCAGCACTGATTATCCTGCAGCACTGTCTCCCCTCCGCTAGCTCTGTGGTACAACTGAATGCAGCACCTTCTCACACTACACCTTCTCTTTTTTTATTTTTTCTTTTTTTTCTTCTAAGGGGCAATTTTTCCCCTAAATGAAGTAATCATTTACCTGGCACGTTGTATATCAACCAAGGGAGAAGGATCATACACCTGACTTTCCACATTTAGGAGGTATCAAAGAGCCATATCACAAAGTTATTTAATTCCCTACAGTCCTAGAGACTCTACTGGGAAGTCAGCCCCTATTTCAACCAGAGCTAGAACTGTACATGTTCCTGTGGTCTTGTGATAATAATCTACTTCTACTAGTGATGGTAGAATATTCATACCTAGTTCTTAAGAACTGCAGGGAGATGTTTATAACAAGGCATTTCAGATGTTTATGATTTCAGTAAAATGTAGTATTGCATTATTCAGTAGAATGAGGTACCGTACCTGGATTTTGAACTTTGAAGATTCTGTCTGAATTTCAGCTTCATGGGAATTACATCCTTGGCGTGGATGTTTGCAAGTGCTGTTGAGAAAAGAGGACATGACTCATGGCAAGGTCTCCTTGAAATGTCTTCAAAAAATATGCAGGAAAGAACTGAACCATGCTCACACTAGAAAGTTATATACTTTAGTCTGTGATGTGTCCTATACACAAACCTTCCCTGACTAACAGCAGCTCATCTCAGCTTTTGTTCTTCTGGAGCTGGCAAAACGTACACTAGTTTTGGTGCGCTGATGTTACTGTGCTGGAAAAGATGGTTTGTGCAACGTAAACCAGGGTCTTTTTTTCTCTGACACCTGTTCCCTATTATTTGCACTGTATCATCTAACAGGACCAATATCACTTCTAGAAGACCTTTACAGTTCATCAGACCTATCTGAAGCAAAATGGACAAAGGAAGTGGAAGGCAGGAGGTAATACCTTTAGCCAAGTCCATGCTTTGAGGGTCATACACTACCCTGTAATTCTTTGGATCCCAGCTTTCATCAGAGGTATAGATCTCAGGCAACTGAATACTGTTTTTCCCACGGATGTTAAAAATGTCACAGGCAGTCTAAAAAAAAAAAAAAAAGAAAGAAAAAATAAGGCTATTCATAGAGAAAAAAATACTCTTAGTGCTGTCATAATCCTAATGAGGAGATACCAGTTTCACAGATTGCTATTTTTCATTGATCCTGTTGAGTTTAGTGATGTTACAGGGTGTCACTGAGTTCAGTAGGGTTTCAATTCCAGGCCAGTATGGCTAAAAAAAAGATCTGCTCCCAGAAATTTGGACATTTGATGCTACCATCCTTGTTCGTACCGAACATTCTATTATCCAAAAGGTTTCATGGAACTTAATGTGAGTATTAAAAGGAAAATGAAAAAGAGGTCCAGTTCCTTCTTCAACTTAGGCAAGCAGTAGAAGAGAGGGGAGTTCAAAATTCAGATATAAATACAGATGTTTGTTTTCCTTCATTTTTCCCATGCTAGTGAATACTAAAATAAAATGAAGGAACTAAAACTTGAGCTAACTATTCATACAGTCACCTTGAACGCACTGACTGCCCATGTGCGAAAGGCTTCTTCTTGCCCGTTGAGTTCATCTCCTTCACCTACAGGAGTGAGCTGAGAAGCCCCAAGCTGGGCCAGTTTTTGGTCTATAGTATGGGCAAAGGCACAGAACTCTGGGTACATGCTGGACCCCAAACCAAACACAGCGTATCTGCAGAAGATAAAAACAAGAGGGCTATGTTACACTAAAAGAAATGCAGTACTCCATCACATGCAATCCAAACCAAAATATTTTTACCTAATTTTTTTTCTCAGCGATTTCAGGGTGAGCAAGGAGTTCTTCAAGGTCTGTATAAAAAAATCATTAAATACTTATGGTTAGCAAAATACCCTGATGTAAAACAGGAGTGAGACTCTGATGCATATCTCACTTAAATACGTGGGACAAATGAAAGGTTGTCGTTGGACTCAGGCTGAGCTGAGCTCATACACACTCCTGAGGTGAATATTACCTTCCCGTTATTTGGAGAATCTCCATTTCCAAAAGTGCTAGTAACCACTAAAAGAAGTGTTTCTTTTTCCAGGTCACAAATGTTGTACTCATCCATGCACAGAATCTGGAAGGCATAAGGCTCATGAGAAACCGCTATCTGACATTACAACTAGGGCTAGATAGCTCTGTGATTGTCAGATGACAGCCCAATTTACAAGGCATTGTAGTAAATGAATACAAAATCAAAGTTCTAGTCCAATTTATATTTACTGAACATTCGAAACATAGGTTTAGAGAATGAAAAAGTTTGCAGAAGCTGATAAAACTAGCCAAACTTTTCTGCATTTAGTGTGGATAATGTATACTTTCTTACCTTAGTGTTGAAGGCACAGTTGAACAAGCTGCACAGATTGTTGGCTAACGTTTCAGATTTCCCAGTCTCTGTTGCATAGATGACAGTCACCTTGGACCTGGCTGACATTGTCTGTCGCATGAGTGAAGATGCAAAGAGTACAGCCCTGGGAAAAAATAATCACAGAAAAATTTTCAATACAGCTACAGAGCTATTCAGATTGATTCACAAACAAATAAAGGAAAAGGCTGATCCTGAGCATGGTCTTTCTGTGGAAGATGGTTCATAAGCAGTATACTACAGATAGCCCTGAGTAAGAATATGAATATTAGTAGATATGAATATTATATAGTAGATATGAATATTATCTAACTGTCGACTGGGAAGTCTATGATTCAAACAATTCAAGTGGTTCCTACTGAAATAGCTATTAAAAAACGTGGAAAAGAAACATCACAAGAATAGAATATTTGGACAAAAGCACGCAGACTCTTATTTGAACAACTTACTTTGCCAAGATGCTAAACTTTATTTCCTTTTTCTTTGGTCTCCGGGTCTCATCATGCCAGACGTGTGTTTTCCATGCATCCACCTTTAAAAAACCCAAGAAGTTAAGCTTCAGGTAACAAATGTAAACCAATAAATACAGTATTTGTATATCTGTGAAAGGGACAGATTAAATAGAGTCTGTATATACCATCCAGCATTGCACTGTGTTTTACTTACAGCTTGAGAAATCCACAGAACTGAGATAACCTCCCACAGTAATCGATACTGCCTGCTGTTTATGAATCTCCCCAGTGAACTTTCATTAAATAGGGCTTTTCATCTAGACTTTGTCAGGTCCCATATTATCACCTGCATTGAAGTTGCCTACTAGAATCATATCGTTTTGGATAACGTGTACCTGATAGTAATAGAAGGGAGTGAGGACATAGTTCAACATCTCTTGGTGAAACACGGGAGTTATGCTCCCTGACATAGGGGGTACAATCCACACCCAGTCCGCCGGGCAGCCCCCGCGCGCTCGGTACTCGTTCTGCATGTACTTCATGAAGGACTCAGCAGCTGAGTGGTGATCCATGATAGTCACATTTTGTTTCTAGAATAATCCCAAAAAGAAAGACACACATCAAAAAGCCTGTTCTGCTCTTCTTCCTGATGGAGTTAGCATAATCCTTTTGCTTTGGTTAATATTTCAAGGAGTTTATTCAGTGCTGCAAAATAACTCCTATCAGCAACTATTATATAGGCATGGATTGAGGCAGACCTGTGATTAAGGACTTTTATGGCTTTTTTTTTTTTTTTTTTTTTTTTTTTTAGTTTTTTTTTTCATTTTTTTTTTTTTTTTTTTTTTTTTTTTTTGTAGCATCAGCAGTTTATCTCTCCAGCACCAGGAGGGCATGCTGAAAAGCCTATGATTAATTTCTACCCATCTTTCATATTGTTATTATATGTCAAATAAACTGTAATTGTAAATAAAAGATAATAATCCAATGGCTTTACGTACATCTCGACTCTTAGGCATGCGTGTTAAAAGGGTGAACAACCTTCTCCCTAACTTCCTTTTCTTTTCCTCTCCCTTCTACCTTCATCTGAGAATTCTTTCCTGGCACCATCAGGAAAGATGGATTCCTCTACTTTCCCAGCAGTAAATCAAGAATAGCTCTATTGGAATCACACTGATAATGTCCATTGAGCGCTGGGCTGCTGGCACTGTGTTTGTATAAAGCTGTTATGAGTGAAAGGAAACAGTGACACTCAATATTCAGTGTCTCTCCAGGTACCACTCTCATTGACTTACCTGGAAGCTATAAAGCACAGCCACATTTATCTCTACAACAGCTCGGTCTTTCCATAACGATGAAAGTTTGTTTGTTTCCAGTCCCATTCTTCTCCCCACCTCCTACATGTGAAAAAGACAGAGGAAAGGGAAAAGAAAATTTACTATTTGGGCCTTAGACCTCATGATTTCTCCACCTCATCACACTAATACGCAGGAAAAAGTATTGCAGAAGTGGGAAGAGTCAGTCTTCTGCTGGGGAAAGTGGTGGCAGCACAAACATTTTTGGTTAGAGGTAGCACCAGGTTCACTCCCTTCTCAGATCTAGACACTCCTACTGCAGAGGATTACCTTCAGGATGTTGTACCGCTGCACGTCACAGAAGTCTCGCACTCCTATCTCTGTCCCCATGTACCAGCCATTGAAAGGACATGCAGTAAACTCCAGGCCTCCCACCTCAAGAAGCATGTTGGCAACAGCAGGCAGCGCGTACCACTTCAGATCCAACTCCTTAAACCATTCGTACCTGTTAAACAAGCATTGTGATTTATTGCTTGATGTGTTTTTTCCCCCTATAGGCAATAACTAGAAAAGTCCCATGAGATAACCCCCAAAGTGACCCATGATGCAGTCTCCAAAAGCTCACAGCAGTTTTTATTTGCATTGTGGTAACTGGGAATTGCCTGCTAAAGAACCTGCAGAACAATACAACAGAGTTCTGCAATCTGCAGGCCAATCCCAATGTAAACATGAAGGAAAAAAAGAGAGAGAAAGGCAATAAACATTTTGTTGTGAGTGCAGCCATAGTTCACATTGTGCTACACTGGCATAAGAAATGATGACTTTTTAAAATTCTGAATATCACTGAAATGTAGATTGGGAAAAAAATATTTCCAGCAAAGTCGCTCTCGGCTTTCTTAATTTAAATCTCATTTCATTGTTCTAAGAGGCGTTTTATCTTTCAGGACAATTTACCATAATTTCATCCTAACAAAGGACTCATAAAATGACTGCCACAGGCAGAGGCTAATAACCTGCCAAGGTGAGGGAGAGGCAAAAATGCAATTATCTAAATCTCATATGCTTACTTTGGATGCTCCATTGGCACTTCGAGGACAATTTCTGGCGGTAATTCAAATATTTCTGGGTCTTGGCCGTTTGCTTGAAGAACAAGTGGAACTACATCAAAGCGGCCATATTTCGGCTTCCACCCAAGCTCGATGCACAACTGTAAATAAAGAAAGTACATGTTGGGGTTTTTTCAGGTGTTCCCCCTGCCCAGATCTGAAGAGAAAAGAACGTTAACCTAAAAAAACCCCTGCTGAGGTAAATTCTAAGTGATAAAAGTTTTGCATTCAAACAGTGTTGACACATTTTGTTCAAGTACTGATTGTGTGGTTGTGTCCCCGGCTCAAAGGGAGCATTAGCTCACCCTGTTCTGAGATGGAAGGGAGCATTTTTGTATCAGGATTGTAAGAAATAATTGCTCCAGCCTGCACCTAGGACTTGTGGGCAGAACATCCCATCCATTCCTTACCACCACACTTCCCTCCCACTCTGCATAAGAATGAAAGGAAAAATCCCAGATGGGTTAGGCAAGATGGAAAGCAGTTGTGATCCTGTGTTTAGAGCTGTACCTGTGTGAACTCCACACTGGCAGGGTCTCCTACGATAGACCCATCTGGCATCTGATACCCGGCGTATCGGATGAGCTGGCTGTTCCAAACACGAAAATCCTGCTTCCCATCAGTCCTCTGGGGGAAGATGGTGATGGCTGATCTGCCCAGAGAGACAGTCAAATCCCGTTACACCAGCACATGAAACACATCTAATTATTAAGATATAAATTGTTACCAACAGCAATTAGTTTATATTTCTAAAATGCACATCAGTAGAAATAAAATCTTTAATCCGCTCTGCCCACCTCCCCAGATCTTCAAATCAGCTCTTTTCCCCAGGAATTACAGAAGATTTTGCAAAATTGGCCATGAAAGTTACAACATTTCAAAGTGGTTGATGGTGCACAAGAGGAGTATCTTTAATAGCAGGAGAATTAAAAGCAGAGACAAGTTGTCAGAATATTTAGGTAGACCATTTCAGGCCATTACACAGAGTTTTGGATCCAGATCTAGATGTGATTTTCGTTGTTTAAAGAGACCTACCTTATGTTTCCATTGTTTGTGGCATACCGAATGTGATGACAGATATGCTCAAACATTTCCTTCGCTGTTTTACAATCACGTGCATCGAATACCTATACATTTCCAAAAGAAAAACAACTTGACTATGAAATAGTAATGTAAGCTCAGTTTTTCTTACGCGTTTATGGAGAGGAAAGACTAAGGAAATTAGTGAAACCAAAAACCAGTATTTTCTCAATTTAATCGTAGCTCCACTAGGAAAGGTTCATTTTTATTGTTCTTAAATGCATCATTTTCACTGGTTCCATGCCACAGTTGGCTCCACTCCTACACGTGTTTTCATTCAACTATGAAGCAGAGAACTATGAAAGAAACTGTTGGTCTTATGATATGTACAGGAAGGAGCAGTCCTCAGTTGAAGCAACTGGCATTTTTACCAACGTAAAGGACATTCTTCTGATGACCATTTGTCCCATAATGTCCAGACTCATTGTTTACCTGCAGATTGGACCACTGGATTCTCCCAATACACCTGGGCGCATTCCTCCAGGCCTGTTTGGCAGCAAAGATCAGTTCTTCCTTTGTCAGATGGTAGGTTCCTGTTGTTTCTATCTCCTTGGTCACTGTTTCCAGTCGGACCAGGTGTTCTTCTTTTTTTGGCCTTTTGAAGAGGAAACAGCCATGAAAAGAAACAATGAGAATTTAATTACTTAGAACTGATTTAAACTGCAGACATTCTCCTTATGTTCTGAGTCAAGAAGAATACAGGCATTGCTGAGGCCATAAAGCTTTTGAGCATCCCTTTGCACAAGAAGACTTCTACTTACATAGAAGCATAGAACCATTTAGGTTAGAAAAGACTAAGTCATCAAGTCAAAAATCACTGATTTTATCTGCCAGAAGGCAGGCAGAGTAAATTTCTAGGGAGGGGATTAGCATCTGTGTAGGGTGAGATACGGCAGGTTTGAGTAAACAGGGAGAAACCTGTTCTTGTTATGAGTCTACACTGCCTGGATGCAGGTCAACATAAAATACCCCATATTCTATGAAAACATCCATTAACTCACAAAGTCAGCAATTTCACTGTGCTTCAGACCTGAGAAGTCACCATCACCTGCTCCTCCCTCCCCACTACCGTGCCACACTGTCCCCGAGCACAGCTGTTGTCTCCTGCAGCAGTCGTGGGCCTGGATTTTTATCAAAAAGCCAGGGGTGTTCTCTGTAAAGGGTTGAGTTTAGTACACAAGACTCCAGCTGAGGAGAATTTTACCTGTCTTCAGAATTTAGGAACTGTCCTTACCAAGTGCAAACAAGAGAGCTTAGCAGCCTAATGAAAAAACTAACAGACTAGAAATGCAAGCAGTGACACCATCCTTCCACCACCCAACACATACATGGGTTGATCACAAGCTTTTCTGTGAAAGCTTTCAGTTTAAATTTGGATTTTCTAGATTAGTTTGGAAAAAAATTGTCAAATCACAAGCAAATGAAAAGTAGAGAGCAGGCTAGCTTCAGCCCCAAAGTAGGATTATAGTGACTATCCTCTCCAAGTTCTATTATTTGCCTCTTATTTAAGGGACGCAGCTCTTTTGAGCAAAGTCAGTAGGATTTTCATTCCTAAAAGAAGTACTGAGCAATTCCTTTGTCAGGGAAACCAACTCTAAAATTCTTTGGTTTGATAACAGAGAAGGAAGCCAAAACATTAGGAAATATTTATCACAGCACAGACAAAAATTGTTTTGTTGGCTTACAGACAGAATGAAAATAGCCTGCACTGTCTGAGAGTTTTCACATTTTCAACAAGATGAAAGATCAAGGGCAAACATGTAAGATAGTGCAAATCAACGTGATCAAATAGCCATGAGCAGAAACACAGAGATGTGCAAATGCAATGGGCTGGCAAGTGAGTACAGCCTGTGTGCACGACAGGGACTTTCACAAAGATTCAGATGGAAGAAAGCTTTGTAGAGGAGTTCAAAGTGTCTAAAGAAGTGCCCATTATGTGGCTGAGTCCCTTTGAAAGTCTGATAATGTTTTATAATGGGATGAGCAAACATTAAATTGTCACTTGGAAGCTTGTCATGTGAAAACTCTGTCACTGCAAACTCTTGGACCTCGACCAGATGTCCCAGCTTTTCCTGCAACGAGATGTCTCTGCACCGCGTCCATTTCTGCAAAAGCACAAACCTCTTCTCTGAAGCTAGAGCATCCCTCTCAGCATGCTCAGTAAGCTTATGCTGGCGATAGCACAGAGCAAGGTTGAGAAGCAAGAGACTGGCCTTCCAATCTTTGGCTAAAGCCTTGAGAGTCAAAACAGAGAACAGAAGAACACAGAATAGATACTTGGAGCAACACGAAGAAAAAGCATTATCCACATTATTCACACCTAAGACTGATCTGTGAAGGAGTTAATCCCATTAACATCCCATGTTAAGAAAAGGAAGGTAACATTCTGCAGGGGAGTCCTAACCACGCTGCTTATTATGAACATACTATAACAAAGCACACTCAGAAGGGATGGGGCTGAGGAATGCACTGGACAGAGTCCATTTCTGTATTCCCAAGGCCTGGGCTTGGCAGACACAGCACATGAAGTGCAGCAACAGTTTTATTTACCTTTTCTAACAGTCTTTATCTATTTTTTGAAGGCATGCGATGCATAGTTACCAATAGCTGTGAAGAAACCAAGCTCTCCTACAGTCTCACAGACAGACAGGTAGGTAAAGAACTTTCCTACCAAAAAGGAAGGTGAAGTTGGCTTACTCTTTAAATGAATTGTAGTACTGCTTGATAAAGTCTACTGCCTGAGGTAAAAGCTCTGCTGGTGGAACTGGCCCATCTCTAGTACCTTTCACCAGGCCCTTTGGAGTCATGAGTGCCCCTTGGCAGGCTTTGGTCCGGCAGTTGATAACCTGAAAAACAAAAAAATGTCAGAAACCAATGCTGCACTCTGTCTCTTTTCACAGTTATGAAAAATGACTGTTCAAGTTTCCACATCTTACCTCCTTTGCTGTCAGGTGTAGTGTGTCAAGAAAGCTGGATCCATTTTCCAAGTTTCTTACTTTTACGTGCCTGGGACATCTTAATATTTGGTTCGAAGCTTTGATACCATTTTGGGAAGGGTTCTGGACAGAGAAAGGAAAATGCTACAAATCGAATTCAATGCTACAAATGAAATTCAAGCAAATTTGGACACTGGAATTCCAATTCAAGCAAATTCAGGCATTGGAATGGGCTGCCCAGGGAGGTGGTGGAGTCACCGTCCCTGGATGAGTTTAAAGAAAGGCTGGATGTGGCACTGAGTGCCATGGTCTGGCCAGTGTGGTGAGGTTGGGTCATAGGCTGGGCTTGCTGATCTCAAGAGGGCTTTTCCAGCCTCAGTAATACTGTGAATCTGTAACTAGGTATTAATGTGTTCTTCTCCAATGTATTTAGCCATCGGAGTGCAGAACTATTGATCTAATCCACAGTTAGATATGAAATGGAAAACCAAATATTTTTGTACTAATCAAACATTATCTGCCACCAGAAACATCTTTTACATTTCAGCAAGGCCTCTTATCACAATAGTCACAATCTCAGGAAAACAGTGGAGCAGACAATTTTAGAGGAAGGACATGTTTGTTATTAAGGGCTGGGTTTTCAAAGGTGAGTGAAGGAATGAGACACTGGATCGATCACCTCTTTCCCTTAAGCCTCACCAAAGCTCCTTTTGTTCAGACAAGATTTTCATGCAAAGATCTCTCATCCAAAGATCTCACAGCAGCCCTAACCTTGTGTAACCACAGTTAGACCTCGCATGAGAACTTGATAAGTTTTGAACAGTAAGCACACCCGTGTGACCTGTTACATCAAACAAGGACACTAGAAACAGACCTCTCCGCCGTCACTGACCTCCACTGGACTTACGACAGGTGGCATCTCTATGAGCTTCTTGCTCAAATCAGGTAATTTGGCATAATTTTCTGAGCTTTAAAAGAGAGAAAGACAACAATTCAGTGTAACACAATGCACTCAGTTTTAATTAGTTTACCTGCAGCATCAGTAGAGAGCTCAGCGCAGCCTCTGCAAGATGCAGGAGGCAATAAGCCAACCACTCGCAGCAGTGTGAGGGGTGGGGGGGACTAGCAAAGCTACACTCTTTCCAGATCACTGTGTAGGAAGGAAAACAACAGATATGGCCTGGAATGGTAACAGCTGAGTATCACTGCTGTAAGCTAAACAAGGGACATCTGTACGATTATGATCTGGACAGAAAATACTCGGAGGAACTAAACAAAGAGGTGGAAATCTTCAGGGAAATGTGTGAAAAGTCCACCTAGGTCCAGTCTCCAGCTAACCAAACAAGTAACATACTTTTATATTGATTTCCTTTATTTCCTGCATTAACTTGTACTTTCTGAACTCCTACTTCTTAATATCAGATTCAGAAGATGGTGAAAACCACCCGAGAGGCATTACTACTCTGAGTAATGACAGGAAAGGGCAGGGGATGGGCAGAGGAAGAAACAATATTCATCAGAAAACTTAAATAAGTAACAGCCTGAAAACTGAAGATTTAATATGCATAAAAAACTTCTTTTATAAGGTGTCTTCTATAAATTGTATCACAGAAATATTTTACCACCTTAATTACAGCATTAATAAACCATTTGCTTATTTTTGTAGCATACAGATGCCTCCTAAGTCCTAGCAGACATGAAACCATCACAGCACACCAAATATATTTAGAACTGTGAAAGAGAACAATGATTGTATAACTTAGACACAAAAGCTTAAATGTACCTTGCCAAGTCCACACCACCCAGTGACCCCCAGGGGCAACCCTTCTCTGGTTAATGCTATTGCTCTGCAAAGGCATGACAGTTTCTGCAGAACCCATGTTGCTTGGTACCTTTCCTTTTCAAATGAACGAGAAACTATGGAGCCATTAAAAGACAAAGATCTTACCCATGGGTCTTCCTGCCTTTCTCCACATTATTATTGATATCCTTCTCCCCGGAGGACTGGTTCTTGGCAGCACGAGGTTTGAATACAAACTGCCACGGGCACAGCATTTTGTATGCTTTATTTATGAGTTTAGGTCACAGCGCTGAAATCTCGTTTTCTGTGATGTGGGAACACTTCCGAGGAGGGAAAAAAACAACACAGCAAGGTCAGTTTTTGACTCAGAAGGTTACTCCCTTTAAAAGGGCTCAGAAACCCACCAGGCTAACTGATCTGATCTAACCAACTTCCTGTTTCAAAAAGGGAAAATGACTTGACTCTTAGAGTTTCCATCCCAAACCTACCAGCTCTCTCTGTCAGTGTAAAGCTGCAGCCATGCCCGATGTTAAAATACTGGCAAGAGAATCTCAGATGTCCCCCAGCTGCACAAACCAGCAGATACCAGTATCTAAGAAAAACACAGACATGCTTTACTTCTATGAAAAGCACGCCTTGACTCCTGGGTGGTTTTAAGTTCTGTGTTCATTAAGTGTTATTAAATGTTCTGTTAATTCACATCACTGTGGTAGCTGGGAAAAGGGATGGAAAATTTTGCTGTGTTATTCGCATAGTAATGAAAAAAAATTGGTCTGTAAATTAACCAATATGTTTTGCAATGTTTTCATCTGCCAGAGACAAATGGAAATCTGAAATTCTGAATTCTGTATTTTGTAAGATGCATACACACACATATGCTACATTCAAATATATGCCAAGAACATACACAGTGTAATGCTATTCATTTGAACGCACATTTTCTGCTAATTTCTGGTCCTAAAAGGGATTTGTGCCAGGAGAAAAAAAAAGCAAACTGGTAAATTGCTTGGTAAAGCAGAGTTTGCCTCAGTGTCTGAATTTGGTCCTTAACAGAAATCAAAGCCAGATGTTTCCAAAAAAGTAAAGAAAATACATATTGCTGTATATTCCTGATGTAAACCATGTATTATTTGGTTATTTCTATTGCTTTTTCAGTAAAAGTAAAATTTATACTGGTGGGGTCCCAAGATGCTCTCAGCTGTAAAACCACACAAGAAAAGAGTGTGTGTAACTATCAGTGCAGACACTGCAAGGTGTTAGGACTTGCCTGTTACTGCAGTTAAAAGAAACAGTGTGCAATAAGCATAGAAACAAACCTAAATTATCATTCTACAATTAAAAAATGCTGCAGTGTGCCTATACAGTTTTGTGAAACACAGGGGGAAGAGACAGAAAAGAAAGAAAAAGGAAGAAAGAAAGATAAATAGAAAGAAAAAGAAGAAAAAAAGAAGGGGAAAAAAAGGGGGGGAGGGGGAGAAAAAAAAACCAACCAGAAAAACAATATATACAACAAAAAAAAAGAATACAAAGAAAATAAAAAAAAAGAAAAAAATAAAGAAAAGGCATAAAGAGAGAAGAGAGAACACACATTTTCCATTCACTGGTATCCAGAGCAAGAACTTGCTGTCTGCGTACTCCACAACAGGGCTCTTTAAACAACATCTACAGTTCTACCTGTTATGTGCACAAACCTTTAAATCAGCTGAAAGGGGGACCAAGTTTGCAGAGCAGCAGGACAGCTTGGCAACAGAGCAGGAGACTGATTCTAGCACTTTACTCCTAAAATGGAAAAAAAGGGGAAAAAGAAAAGTCCAGTATCCCACGTACCTACTTCACTGGCGAGCTCAGTGAATGAATGGCAAAGGCAACCCGCAGCGCTGCTGCGCTCTCACTTACCGTGCTGTTTTCCAAACCTGCCAGGAGATGTCAAAGTTTCTTTCCTTTAATCTCTCCTGCTCTGTAATCCTCCTGTGAGGCAAAGGCATTTTATACTCCAGCAGCATGTATGCAAAACAGCAGAGGACGGCTGCACATGGAGAGTGGACAAAAGGGGAATCCCGAGATGTCCCGTATGTCTTTCGGAACCGGAGGGTGTGTAGCTGCTGTGCTGCTGCAGTATTACATAATGTGTCTGGGGGGAGGGAGGGAGGCAGGGAGAGCACAGCCACTAGTTCCTGATGTCAAGAGCATCCCCTCCTTCCTGCACCGAGTGCTGCAACCTTGGTTTCTACATGGGCTCCGTGATCAGAGCAGCGTGCCACTCTGAACGGTGTCAGCAACCTTGCAGGCAATGTTAAAATAAAAATTCCTGAAAGTACTCCTACAGATTCTTGCATTCAAGAACTCTGACATTGTCCTATACATTAAACCAACAGCTGTAGGAAGAGAGTAAGCAATTTCCAACTTCACTGAACTACAGAATTTAGCATACGGACCAGCAAAGCATTTAAACAGGTGACTGCAACTAGGGACAGGCACTGTACGTTTAACACAAATAGATTACTTCTTTATTTTTGATCAAGTTTTGCAGGATCTTTCTCAATAGAGTATTTGTCCAATTTCTTCCTCTCCTGAGCTCCTTAACTACCTGTTGCTGTCCGTGAGGTCTGCCCCTCTGTGCTTTGCCGACACATCGGAACAGCGGGAAGGAACCTGCAACAACCTGAAGTACAAACTTCACCAGCTTGCGTGTGCTAAGAGCAGAAGAACAGCTGGACGGTGAAGCGGGGACCGGTGAGCTGATTTTGAACTGCAGACAACACGTGGCCACTCACAGGTTACAAAACCAGGTTTCTAGCTGCGCTGCTCCCGGTGCCAACGGCGGCACGCAGGGCAACCTGCTGCCAGGCAACTGCAGACTCAGACACGCTGGGCTTTGCCAGGACAGCCTCAGGATTCTGGCCTCAGTTATTTGTTCAGTGACATTAGGTATGACTATTTTAAGGAAATTCTTTCGAGCTGTTTACAAATTAAAGACAGATCTTAAATCTGCTGACTAGCACAAGGTCAAAAGCATTACAATGATAACTAGAGAAAGATTTACAGGTGCTGATCAAAGATCTACAGAAACAGGGCATAAAGCGGCAAGAGAAACAAGGAAACACACATTCTTTTTTTCATCTGTCACATTTTACTGGACAAGCTTGGGCAAGGCGTTTTCCTCTTTCTGTGTCTAGTTTCTCTATTTAAAAATTAACATAACGTGCTTGTGTAAAGCACTTGTAAAGTGAGTTATGTGTGCCTGTGTTCATGCATGAACACTCCTGTGCACATCCCACCCAGGGCTGCTAAAGGTGGATCTCTTGAAAAATAGACTGGAGTTTTCTGGAGTTTGAGTGTTCACCTTCTTGACTGTATCAAGCCCATCTTTCTTTGCATTCACTGCTCATGAATGTTCACACTCTACTTTTAGTTTTAGGGGGTTTTTTTATTTCAATCGGTCAGGCTTGGAATGAGCAGAAGAGGAGAAACATCATCCTTCCTCGTGAGATTTGTTTAAAGAATTGCCTGAGGTACAGTCATTCGGGGAACTGCCTAATCACTCCAGTTTATCAAATAAGACCTGCTCTTTTAGTCACCAACATTGATAATACAACTTCCTCTGTACAGTAAGAACAAGGGAGTATGGGAGTATCTTTCATTTCTCAGGTGAAGTCAGATTAACTAAACAAGATCACTGCGCACTCCTACAAATATTCTACGTTGTTTGGAAAGTTCTTCTCTCAGAAAACCAATTCCACCCATTTCCTATTTTGCACAGCCCCTTCCCTCCCGCACAGCCTCTGCCATACCAAAATACAAGAATTAGTTGCTTTTCTTGCATTAACTTTGATGAAAGAGGTGCCCTTTCAGAGCAGAATGCTTGACCTATTCAATGGCATTCTAAGCACGCTGTCATTTTCAGTTAAAATTCTGTTTCACTTCTGAAAATGTGATGGCCAGCAGCCTCAACAAGAAGCTTTCTGCAATTTCATTTCAATCAAGCCACCTGCAATATTCTGCATCAGCTCGAGAAGTTATATTCTTAAAAACACTCTTCTATTTGTAAGGTTACTCCTCTGAGATCAGAACACCTTGAGTCTTCAGAGAACTATTATACTGAGGCAAAGCTGATGATAACAGTAGGGCTGATTTTCCTAACTCCATGAAGCTTTAAAGAGATGGCGTTCAACTCTCCCAACTTTGCATAAATTACCAGTGATTTTCTTCCAACTCCAACTTTTTCTGACTATTTTATACTTATCTGAGACGTCTCCATGATGATCTTTCAGAAATGTTGCACTCAACAGCAGAAATCTGAAATCTAATATTGCAGGCGTCTATCAACACATGGCATCTTAGAAGGTTTGTTAAGACTTCACATGCTCCTCATGGGATAAGGATGAATTATTTGCATTTACCAACTGATGGCTCTGTTCTTTAAGCATCCCCTTTTCCTGAGGAAATGTACTCTGCTTCCTGTGTTACCCCATTTGATTAACTTCACTGACTGAACAGGAAATTTCATCCTCTAAGTACCAGTAACACATAATTGTCAAAAAAAGGGTTGGACAGGACTCTCATGTGGCACCCAGTCCATCTCCTGCCCCATAAGCAAGATCAACTGTATCTAAGGTATTTTTGAACCACCAGAAAACAATTACAAGTCAATATGAGGGGCAGGACTCGCAGCAAAAAAGCTGCCCTAGAAACCTGAGATTAGACACCGAAGAGTAAGATAATCAATCAAAACAGAGTCTGATCACAAAAAATGGAAATGGACTCATGCTTCTCAGTGCTCATTACTTCTTTCACATGTGACCACTCAGTGATACAAGGAACTCATCTGGTCCGTTAAGAACGTTCATTCACTTTCTGTTCCTCTCCTGTGCTGTTTTTCCTACTAGCTCTGAGACCTCATTCACATTTTCCAGCTTGCTATCACTTAACTGTAGAAGAGAACTTCCCTGGCAACACTTCAGTGTACGCTACATACTGGAGAAGTGATTTTAAGACAAGTATTGTGTCTCTGCTTGAGCTTGTATCCGATGTCTGATGCGATGGGGCACTGAGAATTTATGGATACATACGTAAAAGACAGTGGTGAGGTTTTGTACCATAGACTGGGTGCCAGACCAGCAGGGGATAGTATCTACAGGTCTCAGTTGGCTAACAACTTTGCACTTCTCATCCAAAAATGTTATCTGCAAAAAAACTGTATTTTTAGTTCCCAAATTGCTAAATACTGAATATACCAGAGGTGGCAGAGAATGCCAGTGGTACATGGGGCTGCGAGGAATCCAACTGTGTGATAAGAACTTTTTTAGGTTATTACAGGTGACTCATGTCTGGTGTGTTTTCCGTTGCTTGCTAATCTCATGTGGGTAAGTCTCAGGGTCACTGTCCTTAAAGCTCTTCCAAGTGGACTGTGGTGAAAATGGTTTGTACTAAAGGGCAAACAATGACAACTGCATATGCACGTCACACTTGGACAATTACACAATAACATAGACTAGGAATTTCCACTTTCTCATCTTCTACTTTCTGCCTAATGGAGGCACGGAAAATAAAACTGGTAACTTGAGAAAAATGCAAGACTTCAACTTTTTCAATTTGCTACATTTAATTTGCAAGGTGAAAAAATGTAAACATGATTCCATGGACAATTTCTTTCCTTAAGACATTCTCCTCTTAAACACACAAAAAAGCTCGTCTCTGGAAACCAACTCCCAGGGCCTGTATGACTTGAAGATTTACGTAATGAAACATTAGAATTTCCCACCAATCCTTCCTGCCTTTATGCTCTGGAGCCTCAATAGATTCACTGCTTTTATTGGAAGCTTCTGGCAGTTTCCGTCATAGCAAAATACAACTAATACTGCTAAGAAAGGCGTTCCCAAATATCTCCTCATATTGATTACTGTCAATCACCATTTATTTTTTTATTCACACTGGTTTGGTTTTTCATTTCCTAAAGAAAATTTGTTTGGTTTGAATATTCCCTCAAACCTCACAAGTTGGCAAAACCGTTTCTTTGGTTTCGTGTCTTCATTGCTTAATGTACCTCTAAGAATTTTAATGCATTTAACATTAACTGCATTATCTTCTTCACCGGTGGCTTCGTTATTTTGATATATTCTTTATAAAGAGGGGATAACAACTTTCTATCAAAAGCAAAATAAAAGACTCGGGTCTAGGCACTTTAAAATATACAAATGCAAGTAGGATCCCAAATCTACTCTCTGGACTTCTTTTTAGTCTCTGCAGATTAAAGGCACATAAATAGCAGCAGTTAAGGGTGAAAAGTGTGATGTTTCATTTGCCATCTCCTGATCTAGGCAGCATAAGGCTGCACGTCAAGTGATGACAGGACAGAGTGGAAAATTTCATGATATGAACATCCGAGGGCAAAAACGAAAGCAAAGGAGAGTGTTAAATTTGCTGTGCTGTGCCGGTAAACCCATCCCTTCCTGTCTGCCAGATGTAAGAGTTGGGCCAAATTCAGAAACGCAGTCAGGACAGAATCCGCCCCCCAGTCACCCTCTTCAAAATTCCCGTGTGTGCAGACTGCAAACATCCACGAGGAAGCGAAGGAGGGACAAAGCAGTCGGGCAACCAATACGAGATTTCGTTGTGCCTGGGTGCACGTTGCACACCAGAAGCCGCTCCGCCGTGACTCACCCGCGGACCCGGGACCATCAGGGCAGCTACTGGCAAACTACAGCACAAAGCGAGATAGCGACTGGCAGCCGACGGGGCGTAAAACCCGGTGTCCCGAGTGAGGCTTTCTGCTGGGCTGCGTGCTCTACGCTCCTTGGCACATTTTCATCATATTTGGCCCACTGAAGATATCGCCATCTGAAGCACAAGGGACAGTTGGCAGGGAAAATGCATAGAGCAGGGTTTGTTATCTCTGGTCCTGCAATTCACGCTCGTCACGGCAGAGTGTACGGAGACATCACCTAAAGGTTGCCATGTGCCAAAAGAGTTTTTTGCTTGAGAAAACAGTGAACTACAGAATTGCACATGTGTTCTCATTTAGCAAAAGCACAGCCTGAGGAAGAAACTCCCACTTTAGGTAACAGAGCACTGGCTGATGTCAGCAGGATTCAGAATTTCTAATCAAGGTCAGATGATACAAGAGATTTAAAAACTGGTTTTCAAAAAATAATCCATAAATTTCTGGGGAGAAACAAAGGACAGATTATTCAAGTATAAAAGTAACTTAAGTTCTGAAAGGTAGAACCACCTTAAACAAAAGGGAAAAGAAGCCAAAATTCAGCCTAAAGAATAAGGACTGTTTTTATACGGTATAGCGGCATTTGGCATTTTTGTGCCGTTTTTCACCCAAAGACATTAAAATATTGCTAATCCATATACAAAATTTTGATCTCACAGCACAATCCCTAACCACAACACAAAGGAACACACAGCCAATTGCTGTGCTCATGGGAATATGCTAGAAACACCACTACAGCCCCCGGCTTCCACAGCCACGGCTCCAAACCCGGGCAAGCTGCGTGGAGAACGCTGGGGTTCCAGAGGTCTATCTAGCCACTCTGAGATCAACGCTGGGGTTCCCGAGGTCTATCTAGCCACTCTGAGATCAACGCTGGGGTTCCCGAGGTCTATCTAGCCACTCTGAGATC
>JANVCC010000196.1:6348519-6392597 GCA_025345505.1 Todiramphus chloris collaris
GAGATCAACGCTGGGGTTCCCGAGGTCTATCTAGCCACTCTGAGATCCCTGAGCAGGGCTCTAAGGCTCTACCTTCCTCGAGTCCTACTTAACAGGACTTGAAAACTTTGCGACTGACACCCAATAAACGTATGGTCAGACTGGGCAATGATGTGGGCTCTTGGAGCAGTGTGCCATCACTGATTCCTGAAATGGGGGTGTTTGGTTCTTACTTTTTACCTAACTTTCTCCTAGAAGGTTGATTTCATGTGTTTACATTAGACTTAGCACCATTACAAAATACAGACCATGTTTTGCATGAGATATGAACAGAGACTCTCTTCAGACTTTAATGAGCTCTGAAAAAGGTTGTTGTTATTAAGTCTGTTGGGAAGTTCACCAAAATCCCCAGAGCCCATAGTCTGCACGTAACGCGGGCTATTTCTGCAATAGTCTGTTCTGGAGCCACATAGGTGTCATATTAACAGGAAAAAAAAAAAAAAAGAACTACATTTTTGCTTAATACTAAAATGAGTAATATGTGCTCAGGATAACCTTAGATGCAAACAGAAGAAAGAGTGCTCCATCCTGGATTAAGGAAGTAGGAAGTTAAACCATTAGAAAATTATGTGTATCAGAAAATAATCAGAAAACATGCTTCCAGGTCCGCTTTTTCTCCCTTGCAGCATAATAACATTTTCATTATAATTCCCTTGCTTACTGTAGACTCACTGTGAGCACAGGCAATGGCAACACTCACAGAGATTTCTTTTTCCCTTGGGGACTGTGCTGAGGTCTTTCCCTCTGGAGCTCTGCCCAGCTGGAAAGCATGTTTTCTCTGCTAAAGCATCACTAATCCTCCTGCCAGCCTTTCCCACAAAACCTCTGATGTGTACAACTCCACAATTTTCCTGGTCCTTCTGTAGTGGACCCAGAGACTATGTTTCTCATTCTTCCCAATGTCTCCACCCTACTTATCTCCGTGCTTGACTGCCTTCCTGACGGGCATGTTAATGCCGTGTGCCGCGGTGAGAATTTCCAAAAGACACTGACCATCATTTCTCTGACTTGGACCAGCAGAAATTGGTCTTCGGCACAAGTACAGACACTGGCTGAATTTCATTCCCAAAGCAAGAGTGTGCATTCACTGCAACCCAGTCTGAAAACTCTGGCTTTGAAGAACATGGACAAATTGTGATATCCAGAGAAGAATGGATCATCATCTAGCTTTGTGCTTTCTCACTGGAGGACAATCCTGAAGCTGAACTTGAAGGAAAAAGTAAGACCATACTCATAAATCAGTTTGCCTTCTGAAAGTGTGCCACTTCCTTATTTAACCGTGTGCTATCTTTATGAAGCACTTAAGGTATTTTCCTGCCATAAAAAAATCTGTGATGTTGGCTGGCTAAGAATGCTAAAATGAATTCACAAGATACTACTAATTATGAAAACAAAGGGCACCCTCCTGGTGAACTCTTCACAGTGTTTGCTGCAGTGGCAACTGCTGAAAGAGTTCATCTGCTTAACACTGAGAAAGAATCATTGGGCATCTTGGCCATTTCCTCCAAAAGTCTCAAAGCTGCTCCACTAAACACAAATAAAAACAAACTATTTCTAGCTGCCTGATCTGTCTCTTCTGAACAATCAGCGGGGAACTTTTCTCAAAAACTGCCTAATCGTTCTAGATCAGTTCTGCCCCAGCCTGCTTATCTGTTTGATAAGGAAAGGGATTAAGTGCATGGGCAGATCAAGAAGGAAACAGGCACGAGAACATGTCCCAGATCTAGAAATGCTCAATCTCTTTCTGCTGACCACAGTACTGATCAGCCTCTTGCACCCACCCTGCACTATTGCTAAGCCCACAGAGAAGCTTCTTCTGATGGAGCAATGTTCTGGAGACCACCAGGTCTGGAAACAGACATCTGAGAGGAGCTCTGCACAGCCTCATTCTTTGGCAGTCGACAACCCATCCCTACAGACTGCCTGTGCGGTGCAGAGCACTCTGTTTTGTAACCCTGCCTGTTTCTTTGGATTAGCCTGCTTTGCAGACTTAAATTGATCAGAGGCATTCTAAATGTTTCTTGCTTTTTGTGGCAGTCTACCATGAACCAGGATATAGTATAAAGCCTGGCAGAGAGGCATTCATCTGTTCTACCGCTTTCTGGAATGGAAGATTTTCTTTGATTCTCTGGGTCCAAGCATACTTACCAATGCTGACTACTACCGAGAGCCAGTGTGAAAAAAATGATAGAAACTGGTATATTTGGTTTTGGAAAAGTAGAGGGAGTGGTTTATACAGATTCTAAATTTAAATTTTTTAGTTCATGTGGAATCTGTCTTTTTTTTTTTTTCCTAATTAGAATTAGCAGCAGTAACTAAAAAGTGCTCCCTCCCCCCACTACCTGCAACAGCATCAGTCCCAAGTAAGAAGTCCTTTCCCCTCACACCAGCCTCTCACCTGCTTTATAAATACAGTACAGGAGAGCTCTCTGCTAGAAAGGAAAAATAATTTGCAATCCCCAACTACAAGATCTGTCCATTTCTTTGTTTTTTATTGAAACATTTAGCACGGTTGAAACAATTTCCATAGAATTCCTGTGCTTATTTTTATTGCTGACCTATAATTAACTTTTCCTCTATACCAGCCTTTATCTACACTTTTTTTTTTACTTTGCACATTCAAGCATGAAACTCTGGCCAGCATAGCTTAGCCTACACAAAATCACAGCACGTTCAGCTGCTTTCCATTGCTTCCTGGATGGAGACAGGGGTTTTCTTGGGAAATTTTATGTCTCTGCTTTATGAGCCTTTTCACTGCTTAAGTTGTTTTTAATTGCTTCTTGCAAGGCACTACAGTTAGGCCAGTTTTGCCTAAGCCTGCACAACTTCCAACTTCTATGAAAATTACACCACCTCTTCAAACCTTCCAGTGAGACTAAAATTACCTTCCCTCCCCTAGTGTTATAAAAAACAAACCAGTGCTAGAGGGTTTGTGGTAATGAGCTCACAACTCCTTTAGTACTAGTAAACTAGAAATAGTAAGAGTTTTGGTCAAAAGCACATTCTTGCCTCATCTTGTTTTTATAATGATTTCGTTTGGCTTAGTCACCTGAAACCTGGCAAAAAGGAATGTAAAGGGAAATTTTCTGTGACTTTACAAGACTGTCTGCAAGGTTAAAGCAGCTCAGGACAGTCCTCTAGCCAGCACTAGCTGAAAACTGCTGCATTATTTCCTTCACTCTCCTCCTGTACAGCGTCCAAGGCTCAATCACAATCTGAGAACCCTCCAGAAGAAAACATTGTTATCATCCTGGTAGCACTTTTGGGGATCAATATTTCCTGTATTTCCATGAAGTGTCAAAACTCTTACCCAACATAACATCTCTGCGCCCCATTTCCCCCCATGGTTTACTTTTGAAATCCCATTTCTTTTCACTGGGAGAGGAAACCTGCATGTATGAAAGACAGATGACTGTCATCCTGAAATGACTTCCAGAGGTCAGAGATAAATCCTCACAGTTAACAATGTCTAGATTTCATAGAAATTAAGAAAGATGACTTCTCAAGTCATTCTCCTGATCCGCCCCAGTTTGTGCCCACACAATGACCGATAGTGCCTGACATGGAACTAAGAAGTGGTAGCACATGCATGCTTTTGGGAGGCCTCTGTAACAAGTTCCTCATCTCAGTTCCTACCCAGTTAGATGACAATTTACAAAACACACACCATCCCATCTCTAATTATCAGAAGTGCATGCACCATGGAGAAGGAGTGACCGTTTTTGATAGAGAAGTATTCCAGGTCAGCACTGATACGCACAAATGGGCACAGGATACCTCATGATCAGCAAGCCATCGACTTACTTTTAAACAGTCTGCAGGTTTGAATATTGATAAAGCTGAAAACAAGAAAAAGGGAATGTAGATCTTCAGCACAGAAGACAGCAGCATAACTGTTAATGTTTACTTTTCCAATACAGCATATGTGCATGGGAAATGGAAGCACCTAACTAATGGGCAAAGAAACTTCATACTCCTCTTCGTGCATTCCCCTTACTTAGCTATTGGAACCAGGAGAAACGCCTTTGCTTCCAGGCTCCAAGCTGACTTGCTGAAGGCCAATATATCCTCAACATCAGACCCACCTCTTGAACTTAGCCCATCTGGACTACTGCAGACCGTCTGCTTTGTAAAACTGGATGAACAAAACTGGTTCACTTTTAATTCTGTAAGTGAGATTAAGCATGATGCATTCCTCTAAGTCTTCAGGGCAGTGAAAAATCGTGTAAGATGATGAATGCTCACTATAGTAGACACAAGTCTTTCCCTTTGATTTCAGTAGCTTTGTCCACTTCTTTCACCCATGAAGAGCATGATAAGCAAAGATCTTGATAAGCAATTATCTAGAATGCCTTTGTTCTTATAGACCAAGACAGAACTTGATAGAGCATTAAGGCCAGATTTGTGTCTCCCAGCTTTTCTTTCAACAGACAGTCCCTAGGACACTCCAAGAATCCCAAAGGTTTTTAGAGTGTAACAAGAGTTTTACAGAAAAAAGTTACATAATTATGATCTGTGATGTCTTTCAGACACAAAACTGAAAGCATTTTCAGAATGGTAAATAAAAAAAATCCCCCCCACATATAATACAGCAAGTGATCTGATTACAGGTTTGGTATGGTACCCAATCTGTTCCTTTCAAAGCTTCTTTGTTAGACGAAAGAGTTTATGGTCCTGTTCCTGTCAGCCAGACATGGATTTCATTCAAGTTACCTTTTATGTAAATACCACTTCTATTGTGCCACATTCTTTGTACTGTTACATCAGCTATAAACCTTGCACCTTTGTTTATGAATTAACTTTGAGGATAATGAAGAAGCATAGGCCTGCCTCTTCATCTCTTGAGTTTCATAATACACACCAGATGCCTTGGCACACTGTGTTTAATCAACTAGAAGTGACCAGACCTGGCATAATGTAACTGAAACCCTATAGGCTGTGTTATGTCACCTGGGAACAGAATTTGGAAACATCTATATTCTTAAGCTGTGCTTCTGAAATAATCGTAAAATTATCATTACTGCTTTAGTTCCTTCCTAATTCAGAGTCACACTAGCAGGGAAATAACCATTTTCCTGCTACTCGCCAACAGAGTCCCAACCAGTCAGAGAGGTGCTCTGGGCACTAAAATCATCAGGCTAAAGGCAGATGGTGAACATCAGATGGGAGCGAATGACTGTGTGAGGGAACCAGGGAGGTTAGGAGCTCTCAGTGGTTCTTATAAAGAAAAAAAGAAAAGTGTTGAGACCCAGTGGCGTTGGGTTTTGCCTTGCCTATGGCAACCCAACTGGTAACTGCAGTTGCAAGTACACGTGACTGCAGAGAGAGAACCAGAAACCCTCCCATGCAACCCCGAGGGACAAGACAGAATATGAAGTAGCAATCCAGAGAAGTGATATTATGTTCCTGAGGTCATACAGCACAACAGTACAATATGCAACACTACCATCAAGTACAATTTTTAAGGTGTCCCAAATTAAGCACTCAAAAAGCAATCTGAGAATTACTATTGGAAATCTCGGCTGTAAAGCTGCAATGTACTCTGTGAGAGACTTCCAGCTAAGAGAGGAAAATTCTACAGAGCTGTTCAGGGAGAAGAGTCTCCCAGACTCAGCAGGTGTCTGCATTCTGAACTGCAAACTGTGGTTAAACACCATTCTGTGACTTCTAAGAAGTGGAGGAAAAAACAGAAAATAAAAGAGAAAGCAGCTCTTGCAGTTGCAAAACTGTGGAAAAAAAAAACCCACTCTATTTTTAGGTATGAAAAAATCAGTCCTCAGATTGGTGAGTATCAGGGAGGTGTCTCCAGCACATACATCATGATATAATATTTCCCAGACTAACTTCTGTTTGTTTTGAAACCCATGTTTTTCCTTGTTCCGTGTTTCATATTATCTGAGATACATCTGACTTTCTGTGGATGAGATGACTACTGAGAATATTAAAGTAAGACTGAGAAAAACCCAGATCCTGTGTGATGTTACCCAACACAGAACACAAGTAAGCCTAATCAGTTACAAGAATTTACCATCAATTTTCTACATTTAAAAATCCATTTGATAGATCCACAGGAAATATTAATTAAAAGACCAGCATTTTTATATTCCTTTCACGAAAGATGGCAAAGACTGTGCAAAAAAATAAGCTTTAATAATAAAAGGACAAAGTGTATTAGTTTTGAAAGAGATAAAGCTGAATCCCGGCAGAAGGAAGCGCACGGGTAAAGAGAAGCTTCAATCTAATGTTGGGGGGCAGCAGCTCGAAGAAACGATCTTATCTGAGGCAGTGAAGCACCCAAAGCTGTTTCAGAAGTTACCAATTAACCCTTTTCAAAATAGATTAATGCAGAATATGAAGGCAGATTCTTCTGGAGGAAAATATTCCCAGGTTGACAGTTATGGAAGAGGGAAGTTAATTCTTAGGCCTCTGAGTTCATAGGTAAGGACAATAAACAGCAGTTCCAGAAAGTGTCCTCCTCATCACCTACTAGTCTAAGTGTGCAGGATCATTTCCCGAAGCGTGCAACGTGAGTGACAAATGCATTGTTAAGCTCCTAGCTGTGAGTGATAAATGCCTCTGTCTGCTTCTAAACTTTTAAGAACTGTTTTAAGTATCAAACACAATTATGAGGAAAACAGGAAAAATTCTTCAAAGAACTTTTTTTTTTTTAAAGTTAATGTGTCTGCCCTGATTAATCACAAGCTGAAAGGAGTATTTGATGAGTAGAGTGTATCTCAGTTAACACTATTTCATAAAACCTGGCTTGACAGAAGTATAAGATAAATTAATCAAATAATACAAAAGTTGAAAGATGTGCCAGCTGGCTCGTGCTCAAGAAGAAATACATTGCCTCTGAACAGTAGGAACAACTGCAGTAGAACAACTGAGCAAGCGGGCAGTGCAGTCCAGCGTCAGGCCATTTGCACGTGTCATTGACTTGCTTTAGAGCTCAGTTCTTGACTAAGACTGCTCACATTTCAAACAAACATACGCTGTGTTGGATAACACCGATGGACTCTACGTTGTGGAGCATAAAGCTCTAAAGGCTCGTTCTGCAGTTTAAGGTCAAGGACTCTTTTGAGTGAATATTATGATATTGAGCGCCTAAGACTCCCAGCCGCTGTGCTGCCTGTTCAGTTTGCATCTTATCAGAGCTCTGTATGAAGACACAATTTGCAATGCCAAGTTAAAAGCAATTCACGGACAAGAAACTGTTTACCTTAAAAAAAATAAATCAGTGAATATCATTTGTTTCTCAGAAACAGTGTGTATACTTGTTCTTTACAGTACTGCAGTAAAGATCACTTCCTTATGACATCTGAAAGTGAGCCAAACACCACAGGAGAGATGTTTTTGTCTAGCACCCAACTCTTAAGCTCACGTGTCTCTAAATAAAAAGCAATGCCTGTGACATAATGAACCAAGTGAAAAGAAGAGTTTACAAAGTGCAAAAGCTAAATAATGATTTAAAGAATATTCAGTTTTTGACAAACGGTGTAAGCAAAGCCTGGCTTGGGATGGAAATAAACTATTTGGAGGAATGAGTGAATTGAAATCATTAACTCTTCTGAGGTAGGAGTATGAGCAGAATTACACACATCCCTTTAACCATGTGACATGCAAAATATTATCCTGTATTTTAGACAGGCCATCTCTTTCCATACCACAACCTGATACAAACAAATAAAAGAAAAGATTTTCACTACACAAAAAGCTTCTACATGAGGCTCCAAGTCACAAAAGCAGACTAACATTTGTCTGTGGCCTTAAGAGCAAGAACCTATACACAAAACACAGTGACTAACCAACTGCTATTGTTCCAGTCTTTAGATGTGTTGCTTCTATATTTGTAATACACAGTTTATTTCCACACAATTTCAGCTTTAAGTTCCCAATATTATGTATACAGAACACAAAATATATTAAATTTACTTCTGTCCTTAGACTGAATGGTAACCTGGTAAGTCTATAACCTGCAGTTTATGACTATAAAATTCCCCCCCCTCCCCCCCATTTTCCTTAGTGCAAATGTGATCTAAATCTGTTTCTTCATGCTTCAAGAATTAAAAGCTTTATGTTCATCTATTAAATAGAAGTCTCCCAACTGTCTTTTCCTTGTTCTAATGTTTGTCTTGCATAACAAGCATTCTGAGAAACCCTCTCTAGCTTAACTGACAGAGTTGTCTGTACACAACCTTTGAACAGTTAATTCCATTCAACTCCTAATTGTAGATGAGTACTTAGAAGTTATTAACTCAAGGTCTTACAGTAGCCAGCTGCAAAACTGTGGTTTTGCGAATGTAGTTATCACATTTGTGTACACACAATGAAAGCCCTAGCTAACAAATGGCCGGGTGATAATATTCCATACTGAAAGTGATGCTGGTAACTGAATGCTTTCTATAGGAGTGCTTATCAGTGGGGCCAACAAAATGTGGGGCTTTGACATCATCTTCTGACCAGCCGTTAATCATTCCACCTATCAACAGGCCATTTACTTACCAGAACTGGCATGATATACAAGTACTTAAACTGGTTCCTCATTTCAGTAAAAAGAAATGAAACCTTCTGAACAGAACAGGCTTGTCCCCTTTAACTGACATTATCCTTTGTTGCATCAAGAGTTTATCAAGTGCTATGAGGTTTTTTTCCTATTAAAAATATGCAATAGTAGTTACAGTATACACCATAGTATCTTTATATCCTACATCTTCATTTGCAGAGATTCTGGATGACTGAATATGGAAACAGAGATGCACTAATCTATTTGGTGTTGATATTTATTTTGCAACTGCCACCAGAGAACCATGGAGGATATTGATCAATGAAGTGTTCCCTTGTGAGCAGCAGGAATAACATTAAGCCTGCAATTGTTTGCGTGTTTCCCACAGTGGGTCCTGTTGGAGCCACTGGCAGCGAAGCAGTAGCACAGTGGCATTAACACCAAATGAAGACATTGTTGGGACTTAGAACAGTTCTTCAGTCTCAGCAAGGCTGGGTGGCAGAGGGGAAGAGAGTTGCTCGAAGGCGACCCTGGACACTAATGAAGAGAACTCAGCTTACCCTATAAACTCGCAGTTCAAACAGGGTAGCGAGTGGTAATTAAGAGCAACTCCAGGATTAAACTACTTCCGAGTACAAGGTTTCTGGATAATAATTTTGGTCAAAAGTATTGAAGCTCTTCCCAAATCCCTTTTCAGAGTTCAGGTTCTCATCTATATCTAGGCTAATAAAATATCTTTGCTCTCAAATTATGCTGTCTGGAAAACAAAAGCCTCAGCTATGCAGCTGAATGACTCTGCAGTCCAGTCATTAGAGAAATATGTCCATCTGAGACATTGGGGTTACTTTCACTACAAGAAGGAAGTAAACAGTTGTTTGAATCATGCCTCCCCACCACCAAGAAAGTGATTTGTTCCATAACAAAGTAAATGAAGTTATCTTCACATTATATTTTCAGTCTGTTAAAAGATTTATTATTCTGAAAACCAGACTGTTTGTATGAATAAAACCAACAACAACAAAGAGACTCAAACATCTCATCACGCCCTACAACTGAATCACTACTGCAAAATATTCTACCATATTAGTTACACCCATCATACCTTTGGTCTGATGTTCCCATATCTCAGCTGGCACCCTCAGACTTTTGGAGCTGCAGACATGCCAGGGTTGCACTCTTCAACTCCTTGGTGGTTCCCCATTTGAACTATCCATAAATTAAATAACAGGCATGTAAGAATGATTTAAACATAGATAATTATCTTACTTAGTAACTGCATAAAATATGTCTCACACTACAGAAAGCCAGACAATGAAAGCAACAGAGGGTTGCTGGGCACGCTGCATTGAAAGTTCAGGAACCAGTATGTGTCCATTCACTGATAGTCCTACTGAGTCCTAGAGTTTACTAGTGCACTGATATAAAGTGCAGTGCATCTTGATGCTACAGATCAAATATATATAATAGAATTGGGATACAGCTCTGGTCATCTGTTTGCTGTTCTTGATTAAAAGTAGCATGTTCAGGTATCCACTCTCAAACCTGCTTGAGCTTTTTTATGGCAGTGTTCAACTACATACTGAGTATTCCTTATGAACTGCCAAAGCTGATATTTTCTACGCTCTACCTTGCATCTAATTATTTTGAAAACCAGAATGGTTGTACTTTCAAAAAAATGCATTTAAATAGAAAGACACTTAAGTGACTTTCCTCACACAAAGTAAAACTTACACCTAGTTTGTTGAGAAACTCTTATCACCTCCATGCTTTACCTGAAATTAAGCAGAAGGATGGCCCCAGAATAATATCCGAGTAACTTCTGATGCATATTCCAGAAACGGATTTGAGGAGGGGAAAGGAGATGGGATGAGAGAGGGCAGAATTAAGGAGTATGTACAACAAGAATAACAAAAGCTGAGGGTTTATAACGTGAAAGGTGTAGATGTAGACAAAGGAACCGCGGTGGCAGAGTGGCAATGGCAGAGGAAAGAAGAACAGAGGGCAGGAATTCCCGAAGAGGAAGGTTTAGGGTTAGCAGAGGTTGGAAGCTTTTCGATCCCGTACTTGAGTATGAGCATTCTCCTACCACCCCCATTTTACAGCACTTGGCAAACTCTTCTGTGCTTTACGCTAGTAAGCTTTTCTCATTCGTGGCTGAATGGAAATAAAAAAGCAACTCTGGAGCCCCCAGCACACGTGTGTTCGCGCTCAGCCGTGTTCGGGCAGTGGAGGAAGCGAGCAGGCGGGAGCGGGAGAGGCGGGCAGGCCCAGCGGCCTGCGCTGCCCCCTGCCGGCAGCGCCCGGCCCGGGAACCCGCACCGCACCCGATGGACAGCGCTGCCGCTGGGCTTCCCCGTGAAAATCCATCACTGCCGTGAAAAAGCGGCCTCTCTTAAAGAGAACACGGACTGCCGTTTTTAAAGGACGTTTATTGCGCGTTGCCAGAAGCCGGGAAGGCGCTGCTGCCCGCACCGCGATTACCCCGCTCAGTCACTAAACCCTCTGCACGCTGGCAGCTTCATGAGAGCTTACACACAGGGCACTCATTATTCCTTAATGACTTGCACTTCATTACATTTTTATTCTCCATCAGCTTTCCGGAGAAGCCCTCAGTGTTACTCGAGGCTTAGACAAGTTTGGGCTTTAGGCTCAAGTTTGTGATTATACAAGATAATACTTCCAACTTCTTAATCTACAGAACCAAACAGCTTCGGAAATGTTAATTTAGCTTCATGACATCCCAATGACATATAAATCATTTTATTTGTGTGACCCAAGAGAAAACTCCAGAAAATAACTATAATATAGTACTGGGCTTGACTGCAAGGCCTCTAAGGATGTTTACCAGTTGCATTCTTGTCTTCATCATTCCTCTTCTACTTCTGTTTTTTATACTAAAAAAAAAGAGAAAAAAAAAGAAAGGATTATTTGTAGGAAAGAATGCACTACTAAAAGTAATGGTTCGTATTGACAAGGTTTTACAACCCTCTTCAAGATCTACAGAAAATTATCTGTTTCCTTTAAGTTAGATTGAAATTTGATAGGCTTTCCCTCTACTATATAAAATAACACCCCTCAGCAGGCACTGTGAATCTGAGCCTCCTCTCACACAGCTCAATTACCCATTTTCTGATGAAGCAGACGACCATCTCTGTAGCAGAACCAGGATGAGGGTTTTCATAATTGTAGGGAGAATAAAATCAGGTTCAGGCACAGACAGTTATTTACTAGGCTGTAAGTGTTAGGATTTGGCTACTGCTACAGTTTTATAATCTATGACTAATCTGTGCTTGCTCCCATAACAATTCTCGTTTGGATTTCATGGACTGGCAGAGAGAAGGACTTAAAAGTCATTTAGTAAATTAAATCACAGACATTTAGAGCAAGCTGAACTTTTGACTTGTTTCATTATACTCTGAGAAATCCATGTTAACATGTCATGCTCCTCAGTCAGATTTAAATCCAGGGAAGCACAGGTGACTCTTGGCTGTCTAACAGTAAACAATCCTCATTCTTTTATCTAAGCACCAGTTTGAGTGGTACCTTTGGTGCTGTGACAGTAAAGAGGTATATCCACTGGCTGGTACCTGTGGCAGAAATAAACCAGTTACCACACTTTTGCCACTGTTGTCTAGCCCTGATCTGAGCAGCCACAGGCAAGATCAGAGAAAAAATAATTGTTCTGGAAGTTTACATAAACTGACTGAGAAGACAGATTCCTGTTAGGAAAGCAGCTGCACGTATCAACAAACCGAGGCTTGTGAAATATTGTAGTTTCTTTTTCTGTAATAAAATTAAACTGGCCACCACTGCTCAATTATACAGAGACCAACTTAAAGCATCATTGGTTCTAAAAAGTACACTTAAGTCTATATTGAAAAAGAATTTTTAAGAAAGAACTATCACAACCATAAATTGCTAGTGGCTGGGTATTTGCTTTCACCCAGAGACTACACTGTCCAGGACAATGAACAGTTTGCTGTTCCTAATCAGCTTCCTGATTTGTAATTCTTTGATCTCAACTGAGAGCGAGCAGAACTTTGACCATCTGATGCACTCACTTTATTCATGACCCAGTCAGCATCTTCAATAGCTCTCTTAATAATCTGCTGGATTCGCTCAGGGTTGTCTTCATCAGCGTGAACCTTGAAACTCTGCAACATTGACAGTGTTACACTGACCAACCCAACAGCTCTCAACATAACCTTCACCTCTACATCTCAAAGAAAATACCCAACGCAAACAAACTGTTGACCTGAAAAGGTAAAAATATACACTGTAGCACCTGGCAGTGCTATTTCCCTAACAAGGCTTGTAAAATGTAATTTCATATTAAGTATCTCACTCCTTTCATAGTCACCAGCCAAAGCACCCAGAGAACTGCAATTCACAACAACTGAAATTGGCATGTTAAAACAGGCACGATCAAAGGCATGAAATTACCGCCATAGGAACAATTAGATGAGTTATCCAGCCAGAGGGGTTCAGGGCAGGACATATATATATATATATATATGTGTGTGTGTTTGTGTATATATATATATACACACACACATATACACATATACACACACACACACACAGAAATAAATGACTGAGCAGGAACCAGGAAGTTTCATCAGAGAAGATGCATATAGGTGAATAAGGAATGACTGTTCACTCTCTGGACTAACAAAAGGTGGAGGTGAAGTCCAAGGAAAACAGAAAGTTTTGGATTCAAAGCAAGAAAAAAGAAATACTTCTTCATGCAGTCCCAATACAATTGTTCCAATCCACTAACGTTTCAAGCTCGCAGAAGAATAATTTCAAGTGCCAGGAGTTAGGAGAAGTTAGTCCAAATTGTAAGAGAAGAAAACCCAAAACAAATAAAGCCCCACAACACTGAACTCCACCAGCAGAAGTCTGTTCCCCACCTGCCTGATGGCGTGCCTGTAGTGCTGCCGAATGCTCCCCTCGGGAAGCTGCTTGCAGCACCGCAGCAGGTACCGGTACAACTGCAGAGAGCTCTGAACCAACTCGGCGTTCCGTAGCGGGGCCATTCCCAAGCTTTTCAGCTGTTGAAAATAAACACAAATCGAAATGCCTAATGAGTTTTAATAAAAACATGGAAATGAAAGTGTAAAGCAGTTTTACAACAATGAAAACTGGGTCAGCAAGTCAAGGTTTAGCAGCGTAACTTGAAGAAACTTTAGAACACCACAACATGGAATGAATGCTTAGTTTATGGACAGATGGGTGTCCATTGCCATGAGCCAAGATATTAAAATACACAAGTGTGCAGTTCACACAAGAAGATCACTTTATGAGGGCAATATTAAGGTGTAGTGCAATATTACGTTTTGTCTAGTTTAAAAAAGACCCCCAGCATAAGCTGGTCTAAGCACACACAGCACAGCCCTGAGGGTTTTCCCCTTGGCAAGCCATGATTCTCAGTGTCACTCAGGCTTCCCGTGCTTTCCTTGGGCAGCCACAGGAGTCCCTCCACACAGTGACACTGTAGAATGGGGACACTCACGGTTGCTACAGGTGATGGTGGAATTTCACAGTATTTCTTCGTAGTGTCACCCTCTCGAGAGTATCTCGTGACCCAGCCTGTGAGTGTCAGGCTTTAACTAGGAACAACACATAAACAGAGGAGAAGACAGGCAAAAATATGTCCAGGTTTGCAATGTTCCATGTTTGCAATAATAGCAACAGGAAAAGAACAAACCTAACAAGTTTTACCTCCATAACTCTACTTAGAGACTGTAACAATAGGTCCAGCCGAGCTATATGAAGTGCTAACCCGGTACTGTAAACGACTTGTCATTTAACAGATGGTGACCATCTGCAGAGAGCAGAATTAACATTTGGAAAAAAGCACTTCTACATCATTACTTTTAAGAATAAAGATAATAAATAAGTAACTGAATAATGAAGTAGGTGTATGGCATTATTTTAGCACCCATTATGATACTTACTCATCATTTGGAATACTTTTTTTCCTTTTAAGTCATTTAAGTCCTTCAGACAAATTTATTTCAGAATAGAACACCACAACTATTGCATGCCTGGGTTGCATATGTCTACAGATTAGATCCTCTGAAGTGGGGCAAACCTCCTCACTATGCCCTACAAAATGCCCATCATAATGGGATAAGCACTATTGTGATCTGCATTTTCAGTGAAACAAATTCAGTCTCGGTCTATAACTAAGTAGGTATCAATTAGCATATCTGCAGCAGGAACAAGAGCTATGGTGATTTACAGCAACACAGATCACTGGAAATCTTTTAATATTTTAGGTGCAAAAAGTATAATTCTATGTGAAAATAAAGAGTCCTACAACAGAAAATGCAGAATGTGCCTTATTCTTGAGGGCTGAGCTTCTACCACATTGCTTTACCCATGGCACAAAACCACAGTGCGCAGTCGTACCTGAGCACCCCGAGGTATTGTTTTTTCCCTGTTCACCAGTGAAAGATTGGGTGAAATCTATGCTAAATTGATTTTTTAAATCTAACTATCTTTTGTCAAGAATAGTATCTTGTAAAACGAGGGGGAGCTGTTCCTGCAGCAGAGCTCCTTGCCTGCAGGAAACATGTGAGAAAGCCCTGCAATATTAGCAGCGCACTCTGCCCTGGAACCGTGCCCGTGCTCCTCCGGCGGGGCCGAGGCTCGAGCACGGCAGGCACTATATATACATGTGTACATCCACCTCTCGTGGGAAAGTTTCTGCCACAAGGCAGACTACTGACAAGCCAGAAGACGAGGCAGAACGAGGCAGATGAGCCAAACAGGTGGGATGGGAATGGGGAGGAGGTGACAGTAATGGGAGCCTGTTTTTGTGCAGCCTAATGGAGCGCACACCAAGCTCGCCACCTGCTCAGCTGCCGGCAGCAGCCGACTTCTACAACAGCTTCCTCAAGGACCACAGAACCAGAGGGACTCACGGCTGGCCGGTGCTACGGAAGCCCCCGAGAAAGGCCCTGATGACACTTCAGAAAAAGCTTTTCTAGCCTCCGAGGGCAAAAGAGTGTCTTTTGCTGACTGTCTTACGGAAGGACGAGGCAGGGTTACTATCCCACCGATGACGTGAAATATTAAAACTAAGACATACCATAGGCTTAATAGGCACAAACCTTGGAAGAACACGTCAGGATCCTTTTCCTTCTGACCTGTACTGACATCTTTCCTGACATCCAAAATTGGTGCTGTGCAGTTCATTTCTGACTTTACTCAAAAATCACCTTAGCAACACAACAATTTCCAGTTTTAGTTACAGGTAACTCAGAAATAGATGATGTTGACTGGCATGTTCACCAACAGCCTCTACTCTCAACACAGTCGAGTGCAATAACCTGATGTCTTGCAGGCAAGAAAATGAGTTGGCTCCTGGATTCTTTCATCATAACCTCTACCCTGTAGCAGTCATCTACTCCTCCCACTACTGACGTGCCATAACAAAGGTAAATGCACACTGGCCTCTGACAGGTCACTGATGTGCCAGCAAAGCTCACTCACCCCTGGAGAGTCCCACCTCTCTGTAGTATCCAACACTGGCCAGGGGTTTTCTGCACTTTGAGCCTCATGCAGTGTGTCTGCTCTTGCCTACTCGATACGCTCTATCGGCAAAGCACGAGAGATGAGCTAAGACTGTGAATAATTCTCAGGAGGGATCATTGTGCAGGCAAGCTATGGTTTCCATTAGCTTTCCTGAACAATTAGAAAACCACTCTTCCATCATGAGGGCAATAAGTTGGCTCTATACTCATTGAGTTGGCTCAAATTAAGCTTTCCTGAAATAAAATGATAAACATGCATCTGTGAAACATCAGATTTCCCTTATATAGTGAAAAGCATTTATGGAAGAAAAAATGCTACAGTAATAAACCCTACTTCTTGAAATGATAAACCCACATACATGTTAAAGATATAAAATGAAGAGCTTCATTTACCCAGTAGTGCTACAAGCACATGGAACGCAACGACCATCTGTGTCCCAAGACGTGAGCCTACCCCTCACTCCACTGTGGGGCAGATTGAAACGTGTCCTGGGTCTACACTCAACTCTGAACCCAGAGCAAATTGAGCCAGGCATTGGATTCAACTTGTTACTGACATAGAACTTGCAGGAATATTTTTTTTTAACCATCCAGTAAAGAATCTAGTTAATATGCAGTCGGATTCAAGTTGACCTGAACCTAAATTTAACTTTGCACACAGATTTTTTCAGGCTAGATCCTTAGCTGGTAAGAATGGGTATAGTTCCACTGACCCTGTGTTTCACATACCCCACCCAAATACAGTAAAATGTCCCGATTCAACACAGGTCCCAAAACATACTTAAGGAATAGAGCCAATTTGTTGACTTCTTCCTAGGCTTTAATGTGTAAACTCATCACATGTCATCGTGCTCTAATTAAACTTAAGTGCTGCAATAGATTTCCTGTCACAAAAGCAAAGATCCCTCATGTGTTGGGAATGTATAGGACAGCTCACTTCAGCAGAAAGAAAATAAGCTATGGGAGAGAGCAAGAAACCAGAGTCACGGAAACATATGAATATGGAAGGATTAAACTGATCAATGGAATTGAAAATGCTGTTTCACTATAGATAATTAGGAATTTTCCACTGCAGTAGCTTTTCATTATGAGCTGTTGAATCCAGATTGTGTGACAAAGATTTACACGGAGGAATTTCAGGAAAAAAAAAAGAAAAAAAATCCTTTCCCTTCCTACAAATACTGGAGTTTCCAATAGATCTGAAGATTGAAGAAAAAACCATCCCAAGTTCTGACAGATTCATAACTGCAAAAATGCTACAATTTGTGACATGGGTAAGCTTCCCAGGGAAGCTTAGCACCAGAGATCTGTATTTTTCTGACCGTGTAACTTCAGTGTCTGCAGTACCATTTCCAGTGAACACCTGGCTGGAAATCTACCACAGCACATGGAAAACTTGGTGGCTATTTTGTTAAAATGCCTGTTTAATGATAAATAATTTTATGATCAGACCTAAGTTGTACGATAAGAGGGCACTGTTTGAGTACAACTCAGCAGTGAACAGATCTCGAAGGCAGGTAAGGCTAAACTGGTGCCCCCCACGAGACCAGAATGTGCGCAGTTACTGCTGCAGCTTGTGCCTTACTTGGCACAAAAAAGACAATGGAGCACAGTAAGAATCTGCACTATTGCCTTTTGTTCTAAAAGCATCGCTCCTCAAGTCCTACAAATGTTACCATTTTTATCTGCCAAGAAAACAACCTTCGACCTCACAAAGTCTGGCTGTAATCCTGACTAATAATGTAAATCTCCTTCTGATAACTTAAATATCATGCATAACACAATAAACTATCTAAACCCAGAACTGTTGAGTCAGAACTAAAATAATCCACTAATTGTGCTTTTCTGGAATGGATGACTGCATGATGTCCTAATCAGAAGGCTGAAATCACATTTGCATTTAGATAAAGCCCTGTTTAAAAAGAGACAAGTCTAAAAGGAGACACTGAAACGATTGTGGTGGCTTTCTGCATTGCATAATCATTTACATTCCTGATAATGATATTCAGATAGTGAAGCAAAGGCTGACCAAAGCCAATTAATGTTGCACTCTACATTAGCAAGCCTGCCAATTGACCCAGTGTGGAGCTGCACCCATGGTGATACTGATCTGACACGATGCCACCGCTTGCAGAGGGGCTTTTTTCTGCCACTGTGACTGTTTTTCAAGCAAATCCCTACAGTTCAGTCCAATCCCTCTGGACTAGTTAAACAACCACCAAAGCTGGGCTTCAGAGACTGGAAGTGCTAATTAAAGGACCACAGGAGTTACCCGAGCTGTTGCTGTTTACAGGGTGGCTCCCACTTCCCTCTCCTCCCCCAGCACGCAGCCGGGAGAGGTGTTTTCTTACTGCTGCAAAGCCTTCCATCTACCTCGGGAATTTCCCATTCCTTATCCTAGTCAAACCTCAGATCTTTACTAGGATACTGTAAAATCAATACTTTTAATAGGGCAGTAGTATTATGTCCACTTTTATCAACAAGGAACCAATACCGGCTTGGACCTCACTCAGTCTGGCCATTTAACACTAGAAAGCCAGCCAGGGCCACTGCCTCCAGCCAGACACATACTCACTTCCACGGGGCAGAGGTCCTCAGATGTTGAATGCCAAGCACTAAGGAGCACTCTGCAGAACAGAGCTGGGCTCCCACAGACCACCTCAGCATTCTGACCACTGAGACATCTTTGGAGATAACCTTATCTTTACAACTGGGTTCTCTGCTGGGGAATGCATTGCCACTGACCATTGCCATCCCACACAGAGCCAAACACGAAACAGGACTTGGAGGGAAAAGCCCTAGAAATGGAGAGAGAGAACCATTTGATAGTAATTTTTTACTGTTTGCTCTGTGTTACCGAAGGTACCCATGGGATCCCAAAGCTGGTACCAGTGCTTGCAGCTGGCTCCAGGCTCTTGCCTCAGATTGTGTTATGTGAGCTATCACACTGCACGCTCAGGAATAAATTCCTCAAAAGCCCTGCAAACCCAAACCCCATACCCTCTCCCTGGGTGTTAGTAGGCTGGGTTTGGACTCAGTCATAGAAGTCACTGAGAAATACAGACTGAATTTTGCAAATTAGGATTAAGCAAATACACCATGTAAAAAAAAAGAAAACCAAAGAAAAACAAATGCAAAGCATCTACTGAGTAGCATTCAGTTTTAATTAGGAGGATGCTTCAGAATTCCCAGCAGTATAAATACTTGTAAAACAGTAGAGAAATGGACTGGTTTTTCCAAACCTGTGTGTGATTTTAGGTCTCTTGGTGTTGAACTTGGAACATCTTAAACAGTTACCTAAGGTGCTGTATTTGTCCTCCTTGAAGTGTCCAATAACAGACTCCACAGAAAGAAAGAAAATCCCTAGTGAATTTACTATTAAAAACACCTCACCACGTTCTGCAGCCTGACTCATTCTGCCTTCACTGGACCTGCTTTTATTAGTAGAAATTCAGATTCCAGCAGTGGTATTCATGCAGAATGAAATGGTAACATTTCTGCACAGGAAAGTAATAATCAAAGTGCCAAAATAAGAATGAAATTGGAAGCCTCTTGGAATGTCTAACCACAAAACATCTTGGTTGGTGTTTTGCCATGAGTCCAGGAAGACACCCAGTGGACTGCTGCTACTCCAGAGGGCTCTCACTCCTTTGTCTATCTGGCAACACCAGTTCTCCCACCTAGGTGTCACAGGTTCCCAGCTGGTAAATACAGGAGAGACTCTGGGCTCCGACTTCTCAAATACACTTCCAACTCCTTGGAGCAGAAACGTGACTGGTTTCGGTGAGCTAGCTGCCTTCTCTGCTTATCGCACTGCGATGTATGTTCTTTATGCGCTAGTAGGTCACAGCGGAGCGACTGGTGCAGTGTCTGAGGCCAGCTCTGCTGCCCCCAGCAAACCAGCCACTGTCCATCCCTACCGAGTCACATCCACTCAGAGCTCCCGAGCACTTCACAGCCCCGGGCGATGGCCTGCCCTTCTCCTGTATGGGTGAGCATGCACAATGCTGAAGTCACTTCCCAATAAACACATCTCTCCAGCATGCTGGGCTTTTATTAAGATCTGCTGTTTTGATGTGATCACTTCTGACGAGCTGTGGCCTGTCATTGTTGTGGATTTTGTCCTTTCTAAATATGATCTGTAAAGTCCTATTGCATGAACGATGACAGCCAGCCTTGTTCTGTTCACTTCTCTCCTGCTTTGTGCTCCGCTCGACGCACGAGCAGAGCAGCGGTGTCAAGCGGCAGGGCACCAGCAGCACGCTCTGGGGGCACGGCCCGGCAGTGTGAACTCAGCTGTGCCCAACATCAGGAGTGTTCGGGGGATTAAGAACTGGCTAAGTGACAGATCTCAAAGGTCTGATGGCTGACAAGGAACCACCATTGACTGGACGGCCCTCACGCAGTTCTACAGCACCAGCATCACACCCGATGCTATTCAACACGAGCAGCAGTTGCCTCCCTGCATATATAACATTGTAATTGGTGAAACTCCTGGCTAACAAAGATTGCTAGAGCCGTGCATAGTGACAACCGGGCAAGCGGAGAGAAGGTGGCACATTTCCAGATAAGCTGGGTCCAAAGTTGTGTAAATAAGGCACAAAAGCTCTGGCGTTTGGCCATAAGACGACATCAAATCTCGTAATGATGAAGACCACTTACAAAATTAACCAAAGCCACAGGACAAGTGTTTTACCTTACACTTGTTTGGTATCACGAGGCGGTGACATGCAATACATCAAACACAGCAAATAAAACGTTGAGACTTTTGCAACCTAACACCAGTGAGGAAGCATGCTGCTCACACTGAGGCCAGATTACCACATTATGCATAATTAATGAGCATGCTCAGATTTATTAGACTAATATTCTTCAGAGCATGCTCACTAAATGTCAAGTGCAGGCAGCAATGGGAGGATAGGAATCTCCCTGGCTTAGGTACAGTTCAAGTTTCTCTACTTACTCTCTTCTCCCAGCTCGAAGAAAGCTCTGAAAGGCAGTGTCTCAAAAGAACCTCCTCTTCCCAGCTGCCAACTGCTCTGTTCAGCTGCCGTCAACACGAATTTTGTTGTCAGTGGCCAAATCTGTAAGTATTGACCCTTGAGATCATGCCTGAGTATGAATTATGTCTTGGTGCCACCAGCTTTAAGCCAGAACTGCCTGCTCATTCCTTCCTCTCTTGTGAATGCTGTAGTTTGGAATTCTGCAGTTTAGCTCTCATGGTTCTCCCTGCTACTTTATGATGGTGTAATAACTTCCTGGCTAGGCTTGTATCACCTTCTAATACTTTTTGCACCTTTGAATTGTTTGGCAGCATAAGGTATGAAAATTCTTTAGAAGGGCATAAACACATGGTCTTTGATTCATGAAAACATTAACTCTCTGAACTATGGGTCATATAAGCATGGGAAGAATAGCAGCTCTTACACAGGGGTCCGTCATGGTTCCCAGCTCCATCTAGGAAGGACTGAAACTGGTTCAAGCTTATTTTACCTTTATGTTTACGATAGTCTTATTGTGCTCATGCAATCCAACTGTATCGTTTTTTAACAAGGTTGAGGGATAAAACACAGGATTCAAACAAGCAGCTATCAGTGCAGAAAGGGCTCTACCTAGTAAAGCACAAGTACCAAAGTTCAACAGAAGGACAACGTCATGGGAAGGTAAAGCCAGGATATTAAAGCAAAAGAAGTCACTGTGACTCACACTATTGACTGAAGATTAATAAAAAACTGTTGCTTTTTCTTTTTTTAATCCAGGAATGCCTAAGGTACACCTCAACATTCCTTTAGAGCTAACACCACACCCAGCCTACACGGGAATAAAACCTGCAGTGTAACTGGGCTTTCCAGTATGACTGCTCACTTTGCCCACCTACCACAGCACAACCTTTCCAGTCCTAACTGGACCCACGTAATACCCAGCCTAGCGATGGCGGTACCTGTACAGTGCCTGGTATCTACAGTCACCCTGTAATTGTCCTTCCCAACTTACAGGATCCTTTACAGCAGCAGCAAGAAGAACTTGCTGCCTCATTTCAGAGCCACCACTGCTGACATTCAGCATCTCCCCACCCAAGTAACCACCTGAGCCCAAGCCTTCCCTGTCTCTGCTGGTTATACCACGGGTGAATTTGGCCCACCACATCTTGAGCAAAACACAGGGCTGCTCACTGGAGGAACATCTATAAGCAGCAGTATTACAGAACATTTAAGTCTAGGAGTCTTTAGCCTCTTAAGGGGGATTTTAACTTGTACAGTTCGCTAATCAGGGATTGTTACCATACCAACAGCTAATCATGTGGGCAGATGCCCACCATATCTTAGGAACATTTCTGAGGTCTTAAAGACATACCTCAAGTTTTCCCACAAACTTTGTCACTCTCCATGGCCTAGCCTAGCTCAAAGAGAATGTTTCATACAAAAAATAGATGTAAGAAAAATATTTTCAGGAAAAAAAAAAATCTTACCAATCTAAGGACTGTAGAGGTACCTACAATTTAAATCCACTGCTGTCTACTGCCTAGAACAGATACCCACCTGACAATTAGTAAGAAACACTGTATTAATGTTAGACATATTATTAGCAATATTGTACTGCAGCTTTTCAAAACGGAAAGAAATGAGATCTTTCAGCTTGATACCATCTGATTCCAGGATCAGAATGTCAGCAGTAGTCTCACTTTCACTTTGCCCCAGAATCTTGTCAGCAGTTTAAGACAGATTTTATCCCTCTTCTTCAGTGTGTTCCAGAAAATTCATCCATTGTAAAATAATCCTTACTATATACAGAACACGCAGAACTTAAATCAAGCATAAATGCAAACCAAGTACCTTTAGCCCTACTATCCCCCCAAAAAAACCCACAAAGAAATAAACAATCTTCCACATAACACATCAATAGCAGAGCCAAAAATAGATCCTGTATATCCTGTTGGCCCAGTAAAAATAATACTAATAAAAAAAATTCTTCCAAATGGGATGTGGTTTTTTCAAATTTTCACTTCCTCCTCCCCCAGCTTTTGCATATTTTTGTCATCAAGCCAGAATTATATACAAGAAAAACACTCTATAGAACTCTGCAGGACATTTGTTTTTGGAGCTTGTTTTTAATTGACTACACGAAACACACCAACTACAGTGAGTAACTAAACTGATTTACATCTCTGGCTGACATTAAATTAGAGGAAAAAAGCCTTTATGCTTTATTGTCTGGCGAGTTAAGTGCAAGCCAAACCTCCTGATCTTAGTGTCTAACTCTGTGCTCTTACTACAATAGATGAAGCCAAAGATGCTGCACTCTGTGGACAGCAGGAGCTGATCTCAGTTTTAGCCCTTGGCACGCAGGGTAAACAATTGCTTCAGCGCCCTTGGCATCCCGGTGCAGGGATCCACTGCAGCACACAGAGACACCCGTGACTCCAGCATCCCATTGTGCTCTGCCTGGATGCACAAGCAGAGGCACAAGCAGAAAGAGACAAGCCCAGCCCCTCAGACCTCTAAGAGGAAAAACAGCTGACAAAAACCATGCTTCAGGCAACTGTGTGGCTTGTGCAGTGTCACACAGTGAGTCAATAGAAACCATATCTTCTGGTTCTCAAGCTACCACCTTACACAAGGAATCGTGCTATTGATTCTGTCTTAGTGATTCACAACAGCATTCCTAATTCAGAAAGCCATTCTCTGCATCTTGGAATCTATGCCTTAATTCTTTCTGATGTATGCCAGCTAAACTGGGTGCAATATCTTCTATATATCTGAATTTTTATTAATGATTATTCTATCTGTTTGGTTTTGACTGAATGACTCTGGGGTGATAAAAATATTTCCTTTTCTCTGAAGCACCAGTGCACCGATACAGAATGCCACAGTGTCCCCTCCCCTTTGCAACAGAAAGCACATTTATCAGCACCCATCTGAGTGAATGAATGTGGCAGGAGAGTTCTTCTGACTGGCAAAAGCACTTGATGGAAATGGAGCTGCCTTAGGTTTTATCCATGATTCAGATTTGTTTACATTTTGTGAAACCTCGGGAAAAGAGGGATAAAAGCTTTGGTTCAATTGAAGTCATGTTGTAAACCTCCAGTGCTAATAATTAACTCAATTATGCTGAATTAATTTGATGTAATTATTGGTGATGGCACAAAGACAGTCGCCCAAAGAAAGTTTGAGAGACAGGAGGAACAGAAGTCTTAACAATACAAAATACCCCATAAATAGCATCTTCTTTTGCCAGAACGAGTCAGAGACACAAAATGAGTTCATTACAGTCATCTGGCTTCACTCAACCCTCCAAATTACCCCCAAACCCAGACAAATAGCTGTGAAATCCAGCAAGTGAACTAGAATTAAAACATGCGCTGACGAATTTGACACAGCACTCAGCACAAGTGTCTTTCCCCATCCTATTATCTAAGCAATACAGATTTAATAATATATTTAAGAGATCCACAATGCTTCTCCTTTAACTGAAGACATTAATTAAGAACATTTTCTTGTTGTAGTGTTGTCAGTTGGGTTTTTTTGATGAACAATCTAGAGAATGCTTATGGAGTCTTTTCATTTGATCTGCAGTTTTTATCTAGTATTTTCAGACTTAGTCAGTTCAAAACAAACAAACCCCAACTATAAACCAAACATCTTTCTCTTCCCCATTTTGCATTGAAAAAGTAACAAAAATGCATTCCTTGCTATGAAAATACACATATTTTACTGAGATATTTTTAAATCCTCATGTACTAAAAAAGTAATTGGAGGAAAAAAATCAGCTGTGATTGTCCTAAGTATTGGGAAGTGTTTAAACTGAAAATGAAAAATAAGAAATTCAATGCAAATTAATGCTTTAAGTATCACCAGAATCTCTACAGGACCCTGGAGGACTGGCAGTATGTAACCATGAAGAACTGGGTGCCTTTGCCTGTCTACATTTGTCAGAATGCTGTAAATATAAAAGCTTCTAAGCTCCTACTGCATTTTTATTATCCTCGGTGACAAGAAAAAAATACTCCCTCCAACATCAGCAATTACTTCTGAGGAGAGAATCCACGTTCTTGGCTGTAAGAAAGGAACAGTGTTCTTCTCATTTGCTAAGCAGGTGCTGCCAGCACACCTCCAGACCACAGCCACAGCGCCAGCTCTGACCACTCTCAACCACAGCCCATCTTTCAGAGCTCCTTTAATTGCCAGCAGGCTCTGATCAGACTTATTTCAAAGCAAGTTCTATCACATGCATAATTTATGCACTTGATTTCAACTGATCATTTTCTGCCCCGTTCTGAGAGGACAAAAAGTGTTCTGTACGGGGAAGCTGCTAGCGTTGTCTGAAGAACCAAACTGACCTTCCTCAAGAATAATTAAAAAAAATGCCTGTGAAGAAACACTACATTTTCAGTGTATTTAGTGCGGTGGATTGTTTGAAGTCTCCTCCATTTATTTGGACAGCTATTGCAAATTTCCTCTACGCCTATTTATCACAGTCTATTTCATTTCAGTTTAGTGAGCTGAGAGTTATTGCTGGAAGGAGTTAAAAGAACTAAACCAAAACTCATTCACAGCACCACACAGTTTGTGTCCAGCATCAGAACCTGGACACTGGCATTGTGTCTCTATTGCAACTCCATTTGGAGGACTCCGTTTTTTTCTACCACAGCATCTCCCAGGCAAGCACTGAAGTGAAGGCAGCATTGAAGTCAGTAGTCCAAATTCTTGGCTGGTCCAAATCACCACATTTCTATTTCTGTTGAACCAGAAAAACTTTTGTTTGCTGGTAACCTGAACAACTGGGCTTGAGTTTTATGATTGTAGCAGAGTTTCTGCAAAGTTACACAGGAGTAACTGAGCTGTTCAAGGCAACTGTCTGGTATAGATGGAAAACACCACTCCCATACTGTAAGGATCTTTTAAGGGTTAGTTCACATTTAAAGGCATTTTTAGTAAATAAATACTGCATATTAGCACCCTAAGGCCTACTAGGCTACTGGCATTTAATACACTATACAAAACACCAGGATTTTTTTTTTTTTCCCCATATATTTCCACCGTGGTTTAAGTCAACTTTGCTAGATGCGATTCACAAACATGATCTACCTCTTCCCCATTTTTCCTTCAACTTCTTCCTGCCTAATTAGGTACATTCTTCCTTTTCAAAAAAAAGGACTCCAAATGTCATCCAGTAAGGTAAAACCCTACAGGAGGCATGCAAAACAGAACAAACCACTTGAGCTCTGCTTATGGAGCTTACACAGAAAACACTTTGAAGTCTGCAAGTTGACCCAGGAGCCAGAAGAAATACTTCCAACATTAAATATTCAACTGCCATGTGAACAGGCACAAAGAACTGAATAAAGCTGAGCCGGTTTGCCCCACACTGATTTTAGGCTTGGGAATCTGATAATGTTTTGAGAAGAAAAAAAAACATATTTTGAATAATCCCCAGAATACAAGGCAGAATACAGCAACAGGTAAATCAATGGGAACAAAGCTGTGTGGCATTTAAGACTATTTCTACAAGTGAGTGGGTTAAGCAGAGACATCCAAGTTAACAAACATCAGTCATTAAAATTTTTGCAATCAAAATAAGTCAAGCTGGGAAGCAATCAATGAGTTCAGCTTTGAGACTCGAAGGGGAGATAACCCCAAGGGCGAGGCAGGCGGCGTGCCCCGCATCGAGCTGCTGGGAAGCACGGCTCGTAACTTTTTTAGCCAGCACAGAAGGAGCAAGGAGATGTACGTGGTCTAACTTCTTCTAATGCCAGTCTGACAATGCAAGGGGTGTTTGCGTAAATGAGAAGTTCATCAGCTTTTCCCTGACACCAGCCCACGCCTCCATCTAGAGCTCCCTCTTCTCACACCCCCAGCCCTGCTTTTCATCTCTGTCGTCACAGACTTGATTTTCCCTTTCATGGATTTGTGCTTGAAAAAACATCACTGCCTCAATTGTCTATTTTCAGCCTATATTTAAGAAAACCCTTTGGTTCCATTTGTAGCCACATCCTGTCTCAGCCTCCCCCTCTTTTTGTTCCTAAATATAAGGCTGATGCAATTTGATGTGACATGACAAAATAGCACATTTGCATCGGCAGAAACTTTCTCTCAACAGCGGTAATTAAAGGGAGTAGATGAGACACTGCTGAAATTGGTGTTTATTTAGCCTGGAAATAAAAGGCTTAAAAAGAGGACTTGAGAGGGATGTTCAAGTGTGTCACGAACATGAAATTCATTGATGAGTGCCTCCTTTCACATGCTTCCTTACTGCAAAGGCAAATTCGTTTGAACAATGTAATTGATTTAAAGAGATAAAAAAATAAATATATCAGAGATTTCTTTAGACCATATGCCTAACCAGTGAAAATCATTTCATGTGTTTCTTTGGGTTATAAATACCACTGAGACACTTGTGGTATACACATGAGACAAGGTCATTGAATCTCTGACTGCAGAGCACAGGCTCCCTCAAATCGAGGAGCAGAGAGCTGAGATCTCGTTGAGTACCATGAAAATTAGCTGCTTAAATACCTCGTTTTCGGAGCTGATACGCATCAGCAGTGGGTAGGTACTCATCTTCACCCACAACACAGACTGTGACTTGTCGAAGACAGGAATTCAGAAATGGCAGCCCAGGGCTCTGAATGCAGTGACCACAACAGGATTCATATAGAAGGTTGAACTCCCCCACAGATCTACAAAACTTACACAATAATTTACTGGGATTGGTTTTGCTGAATGGATACACTGAAAATGCCTGACAGGATCAGGCTCTGTCACCTTCCTGCACTGTACTCCATTGCAGATGACAGCAGTGGAAGGTAGTGGTGGGAGGGAGAGCTACACTTGGAAGTGGAGGAATTTTTTTCTTCTTGATTTTTCTGAAATTCAGTTTAGTTTCCTTAATCCATGTGAAGAATTCATGGAAAGGTCTGATGGATGTTCCATAGGCCACAGGATTTAACAGACTTAACATGCTCTCAAGAGAATCTTCCTTCTCTTCTTGTTCACATGAGGCTATTCTTTAAATCCATCTGTGATTGGCACTACCACTCTGCTCAAAACTGGCAGACCACATTTTGAGCAGGCTCACTTCCATCCTAGCACAGATGGCATCGAGAATAGGGCAGGCCAGAAAAAAATGAGTTTGCATATTACGCTTCAGATTTTATGGGTCAGATTACCATCCAAAGCCATCAAAATGGCAACCCATATGTGATGTGTCTGCCATTGGAACTAAAGCGATACACCAGCACAAGCTTCACATGGCTGGCTAGAAAGTTTGATGAACCATTAATTAACCTCTGATATTTAAAACTAAAAAAGACATTTTCTTTTCCAACAACATTTTGACTTTGATGAATCAAGAAGATAGCTTTGGTGAAGCGAAGAGGGAAAGACATTATCACATCTTCATCCCTGAACAACTGTATCGGCAGCGCTCCCTTGGCAGAAGGTCGTGCAGCATCCCTGCCAGCCACCCGCTCGCTAAGCGAGCCAGGTGCAGATGTTGGCTGTGTAACATGCCCTAACTTCTTTGTTCTACAAGCCAGAAAAGTGTTCCCACAGCTTTGGGGAAAAGATGGGGGTATCAAGAGCTCTTTGCATGCTTTCATGGGTGCAAGAACATGAACTCTTTTAAAGACACTCTTGGAGTAATCAGAAGTGTGTCATTAGCAACATGCATAACTATTCATTATAGAAACAGCAGAGAGCAGTGTCCTAAGGATGCTGAAGGGATGCTGCAACAAGGTCTTTTGACCGTGGCATTCTGCTTCCAGGCTCCTACCTGCACGCTGCCTCCCAGCAGCAGCCTACCAGCCACAACTGCTGGATTCCATGTGCTGGGGGGTTATTAGCCCAGATGCTCCACAAGCCATTTGCAGGGCTTAGAGGAGGCAAGTCTGCTCCTGGGAGAAATCCGTTCAACACTGAAGAAGTATTTTAAGTCTCTTGCTTTATTATCATGACACCTGAAATCCAAACAATGGTCACGCTAAAAAGCAGCCAGAGCTGCCACTCTGGGTCATCACCAATGGGAAAAATTTTCATTCACAAGTTTTATGATTCCTCTGACTTCTCTACACAATGTTGTGGTTAAAATAGCACAGTGACAGTTCAGGTGTTTATTCTGAGCCAGATACACTGCACACAGCAACTGCGGATTCCCCCCACCATGCTGATTCCTAATCTAGCTGTAGTGCTCAGAGAAGGATGAAAACACTGTTTCTTTTGGTATCTTCACTGGCAACTCGCAATGAGGGTTCTGCTACTGCATTTATGGCTGGAACAGAGACAGGGGTGTTGCTGAATACAACAAAACTCCATTTAGAAATGTCTCCAGCAAACACCTACAGTCATAAATCCGCATCAACGTCATTTCTACTGTTTGTTTGTGATTTGGCATTGTCACCTTTCCTCCCTGTGAGGCACATGGGCTCCTAACCATTTCCATAAAACAAACAAACAAAATCACTTACAGCATTTGGAGCAAAGGAACTTTAATTATCTTCACAGATCAGGTCTGTCGAAGTCCAACAGTAAGCAAGAGAGACCTGCAGAGAAGAATCAGTTTTCATTATCCGTTTCTCCTCAACTTGAAGTACCATCAATAGGAAAGTGCAGAGAAGCCCTTCTATAGCACAATCTACAGCAGGTAAGCCTTCACTGTGGCCCAGCTAGTTACATTAAATATGAACTCGTGGCCTTGATATGAAAAGGTTGTTGCTTCCAGTAATCTACTCAGAAAATGTTTTCTAATAAATTTGCACTACAGAAAAAGATACTAGGTAGAGAGAAATTCCAAAGTACTCAGTGGAACTGAATCATCAGTGTTTCATGTGACATTTCCAAAGGTAAAAGTATTTAACTACTTCAAAGAGCCCCAGTTTCTAGTATTCAGAACTCTGTATAAGGACATCATAATCCCAGAGATGTGCACATGTCCAGAACACAGCGTGGCTTTGGAGAAAGTGTTGCTCAAGATCTGAACAGCCTGCTAGCTCCTCAGCAAAGTGGAGAAGTATTAGGCCTGAATGGCTACTTGGGTTTCCACTGCCACTGCCCAGCAGGGCAATGCCAACTCCAGCCGCCCGAGCTCACTCCTGCGGGAAGCAGGGGAGCAGCAGCCTCTTGCACAATACCCGCCCCGCACTACCGACCTTTGCTTCCAAAAATCATCGCCCGGAAAGCTGGGGAGAACTAGGAACTGCTTCCCCGAGTTGTTATTTTACCTCAAAGCAAACAAGGCACGCCCAGAGTAGAACACTTTTACAGCTCCTGCAGATAAACAACATCCGAGCCCCTTCCCTTTCGCTGTACTCTTTCTGACACATCTAACAGCATGTCACACATTGCTTCGGCGTTACACCTTCCTCTGGTTTCCGGATGACTCTTTTGGCCCCTGACAGGAGAATTCAGGCTTCTGTTTTCCACCCGTGTCTAAAAAAACCCCAAAGCAACTGTTCTTGACTCGTGAGACAATTGCCTGTATACAAGATGCTCCCGTTTTATCAAATACTTGTTTGTACAGGAAGGAAATCACCTAATTCTCTAAAGTCAACACTCATTCCTTTATTTAGAACTTGATCTTAACTTGAAGTCAAGAGAACGGATTGCTCTGACTACCCAAAGACACCTGGATCAAGCCTTATCTCAGATCATCTGGTACTTCACAGGGACTTTCAAAGACAACTTGAAACAAAAGCCCTGGAAGACAACAGTGACAGTCTGATCTATCACGCCTCCATTTGAGAGATGTAAGTCTTTGAAAAAATCTTAAGGCAAAATTTTGAACTACAAACAAGCAGATCAAAGATAAGTCTTGTCATGGGTGAATTCCCCCCCAAGTATTCATAGTATCATAACTTGGCAACACACAATAGTTGACAACAGCTTGGGATGTTCATTTTTTTGGTATCTAATTTAGGCAGTCATAATTACACTGGGAGCAGGGGTTCTGAGAATTCAGCACTAAAAGGATAAAATAAAAAGAAATAATTAAAAAAAACAAACTCACACAAGTTGTGCTCACAGAAGATGCTTTGTTTGCAGCTAAGGCCCCTGTTTCCTTTCTTGCCTGCCATCTGAGGCAAAGCCTGTGCCACCCATTCACACAACCGATGCTGTTTAAGGTCTACTCTGAAATGTGACTGAGGGACCCTCATCTTTATACTTCAGGTTTCCCTGAAGATTTCAACTTTGCAGACCCAGAGTAACAAAGTCAAAACAATTCTTTGCATTTTCTTCATTTTTTCTGTTAGCCTTTATGCAAATTTGCTTCAGTGGGCAGAAAAAATTGAAGCCATACATTCTTTTTCAAAGGGTTGCCAGTGTTTGTTAGGCAACAGCTGAAGCCCATTTCCTCACAACACAGCCCGGGGTGCGTACCACGCTCTGGTTCCGCCGCTGGTAGGGCAGGACCAGCAGATAACCAACCAATATTGTCATTGCTTTCTCCCCAGTGCACACTGGCCAGCTTTTATTGAGAGACGTTCCTGTAATAACCTGAGAAGACTTGTCCCTCATTTGTTTGCAAGGAAAGAGTTAATATCTGTGACCCAAATATGGAGACCCATTTTAAACTTGCTGAAAATTGCTTTTTAATCCTAGCTCTCGAGGATTTCCTTTGAAACCATCTGCCATGCACGCTGGGTACCCTTTTCCTGTATATATGCAGGATTACTATAATATGGATTCTTTTGTGTAACTTAATACATATCAGCATATTAAAAAATTAGTTGAAATTTCCATTCTTTGCTGATTTCAACTATATACCCTAAAAATGACTGTAAAAGTCTAAACAAGACACACACCCATATTTATCTTATTTACTGCATTATTTACATTGCAATTCTCGTATATTTAGTCAGCCTAGCACTGGATAGGATTTAAACAAACAGTCAGGAGTCCTTTAACTACTATAACTCATGCACATGCGTGAAGGTGAGCTCGAGCACTTTCCTGGACAGGAACAGATTTAAGCATGTGCTTTCCCAACTAGAGTATAGCTTGAAGACTGGGAGACACAATTAACATCATGATAATTAGAGAAGATTTACCAATATCATGTCAAATCTATTGTTCAACTTTTTCCATTTTCTTGCTGTGAACCTCTATGCAATTGTAATTTTACAGTCTAAATACTGAGAAGAAAGTCACACTCTTAAATTAACTGAATCTTACAATTGGCACACACAACCATATATATATATTGTAGCAATCATCCAAAAAAGAAAATACTTTGCTCCTCTCCAAATAACCACAGTGTGACTGAAAGAGCAAACTCAAAGCAAGGGAGATTTATAATCAATTTTTTGGATAAAACTAGAAAATAAATCCAGAACTGCTGAGCATTTTCAACGTGGAGTACTTCTTCTAAATGGTGATTTGTCCGGGAGCATCCTGAGAACATAAAATGAGGAAAATGATTTGCCTGGTTTTAATCACCTCAGGTGACACCAGCCTGTCAGCAGACACGACAGTCCATAGCCTGGGAACCCGTGTCTCTCAAACACAGCCGAGAGCACCAGCACGACTGGTGGGCTTCCTGCGAGTGCCCTCGGCCCTCACCCGCACGATTGCGTTTCATGGACGGTCACCTAACGCCCAGGAAAAGCGACTGGGAATACAACAGCCCCCAGACTCTCCCCTCCTCACCAGGGACAGAGCCCCCTACTCTCCCATGCCTTTTTGCTGGAAAGCAGCAGTGTTAGGTGTGATGAATATACAGGACAGATCCACACACGCAGATGTTGGAAGAATACGGAGAGAGGCAAAACCAAGGCATCAGTTTTGTTTCAGCAATAGCAGATGCTGGAGCATCATCCTGCAGACACGTTACGGTTAATACCAAACTGCTCATGAGGCGAGTGAGGGGTGAGGACACAATCAATGCCCAATTACCCAGTTATTTCAGCCCTTCCATTTCAGCGAGCTTCCTGGAGGATTCTGTTCTTTCAATTTTCCTTCACTAATTTTCATATCAAATTAGCTTTGTCTTAAACATCAGTGAAAAATTCTGCTGCCTATAAAGAAATCCTAAACCGGCTGGTAGTCAGTTCTTCATGACACGTTGCGCTGTCATTTCCTCCTGTACAAACCCAGAGCTATTCACAGGATCCTGTGCAACTACTTGGGATTAGGCCTGCGTGGCTGGAAACAGCCTCATGTCCCGATACATCTGCTGATAAGGCAAATGGACAGCAGAGGACTAACAGTGCTATGGCATTTGCAGATATATCAGTGCGGAAAAAAAACAACCAAAAGCATAATAAATAGATTAAAACCACCTTTCTCTGGCTAAGGGAGGGATTAACTGCAGCCTGGTCTGCATTCCAGCTGGGGAATAACCTGCTTTCCTGCCAGACTGCATTTGCCACTCACATTATAGATACAGCACCAGAGCTTCTTCCCACTTCTGCAGACTTGGCCAGTGATGGTGAGGGGCTGGAGACACCAAGGCCGTAAGTGCTGCCCGTGCTGTGGCTACAGGGTGTAAAAGGCCACTGATGCTGCTTAGCTCTCACCAAGCCTGTCCCTTCACATGCAGCACAAAAAACCCCACTCCCCAAACTCCTCAGAAATAAAACCAGGCACAGACCTGTGCAGTGGAACGTACTGACAAGCCTTTCAGGGAGGGCAGCGGAAGCACAGTGTGTGAAAGCTGAACAAGCACCTCATGGGCAGCATCCCACTCCTCTACTAGACACCCTGAGGAACCCAAGCAATACCCAGCTACTAATCAGAAGCAATTCAGAGCAGCTCACGAGATAGATGCGAAGCTTGTGAGGCTGTATGGACCCTGTAGGTCTGGTAGGCAGCACAGCATCACACAGCAAAAGCACAGCTTCGTGCACATCAGAAGGAGAGAGGCATCTCCATCACACACATCAGCACCTAGGGCTGCAGCAGTGGCCTCTGAATTGCCACTCGGCTCAGACAGTTTCTCTTTAAACTGTACCTCCTTCTTCTTAATGCAGACTGCTACTATGTCACCCCAGAGTCTCATTTACAGAATATTTACATCCCACTTCCCTTTACAGTGAATGAAATTGAATATCATTAAGACTGTACAACAAAAGAAAAGTTCTCAGCAGCCTCTAGGATGCCTGGAACGCAGAGGGATCCATCCGAGAGGCCCCCAGTGCAGCAGGCACACACACCGAGAGACGCCAGAGGTTTATCAACTGCTACAAATGACAGTTGAGAGCCCTGTATCTCTTGGATGATTCTCCATCCTAAGTGTTTTTGGAATACATTTGCTTAGCTGCATGTAACGCGGCTCCTCGTTAGTACTACGGGAGATCCGCAGGCAATTGCCAGCCCAGAAGGAGCTGTCTCAGGCTATCCCGCACACGTGTAAACCTGCAGGCTTTCAATAGCTGCCCCATCAGAGATGTATTTCAAAACAAACAAAAACCCTCACCAGAAGAGTAAAGACAAAGCCCCAACAGCCACAACTGTTTACAAAACAGCTTTCTTAAAACTGACTGGTCCACCACAGCACAGGACTTAGTGAGGCAGAACTAATTGATACAAATCTCCTGAGGGGAGTATTGCTGCTGGTTATCTTGGGATGAGAAATTTAGTCCAGAAGGATAAATTGGATGGACAGCTGAAAAGCTTTAGTTTTCCTGGTAGGAAAGGAATTGATCTGGTGAAGAAAGCCCTTAAAGGGATATTATCATGTCAAAAAACAGGATTAGGAAAAAAATGAGTGATATTAAAAACTGACAACTCTGAAAACTTTGTGACACTGCCAGCAATTTAGCATTACTGTTTATTTCCACCAATTGTTTCCACCTTTACAGGTGAAAAATGGAAGATGGCAATTTTGAAATATTTCTCCGAGTTGAACTTACAATATAAATTATGAAACTGTTTGATAAAAACATCCATGTTCTTCAATTAGTGATTTCAGTTTTGCATCTAGTACTTTTACTTATCAATTCCCCTTCTGCTGAATCCGAGAAGAAATAAAATTACTTAATCACAGACCTGTAGAAGATTCTCTTCATTTTTCCAGCAAAATGTTATTTCAGACTTTTCCTGATTAATTTTACTGCCCACTCCTATACCAGTTCCTCAATTCCATAAGCAAGACAGGTACTCCATTCATTACAATAATTTTCTGATAAATGAAATAAGGAACACTTGTGTTACATGAGGTGTGCATTTTTACTCCCAAGAGCACGTAATAGAAGATTCGTTCTTCAAAAACATCTGATTTCAAATGAAGGATTATGAGAAGCAACAGCATACCTAACAAACCCTCAAGATGTTCCTCCCATGGAGCACTGCTTCATCTGCATGGCTTGTGGAAAACAAGCTAAAGTTTCCTGGACCTCGGCAAGAGCGCCGCAACGTATCGAGAGGAGAGACGACAGATGTTGCGGGCAAAACAGCTCATGCTGTACCTGCTGCTGTGCTCTGCTGCTGACAGGGGCTCTCCTGAGGCTGTTGGGAAATCAAACACCTGAAGCTAGATGATCATTCGGGCAGAGAAATACAGCAAGGGCTCTTAAACCAACAAAATCCTCCAGGTACAACATGACGATTGTCATCTAAGCCAAGAAACGGACCTTCCAGTCACCTGAAGCAGTAATTCCCAGGTTCACTGAAGTGAAGGTCACGGCCTAACCCTTTACCTTTCTCGCTATAGGTTTGAATTAAGACAGCAACTGGGTTGCGTAACATGTCAACTCAATGATGAATTAAACAAATGGCTTGCCCAGCATAAAACTGAGAGGTGCAAATCATGCAATTACTGTCAGAGACTTGTCCTGGCTGACAAACCTCCTGACCCTCACCTCTGTGCCTGGCTTTATGGAATCACATCACAAACAAGGAGATGTGCACACGGTCACGCTGTGCAAACCCACTAGTGTTGGAGGCACGATGCAGCAAGGTGAATCAAAAGCAGCCTGCAGCAACAGTGGCCCAAAGAATGTCCCTGAACTGCAACAGACTGAGCAGGGCCAGAAGCACGTTGGGTTTATTATCACACGTTAATCAGCTGCCTTGAGGGCTCTGCCTGTACGAAGTATTTTACATTACGCTAGCTGCAAACCTCTGCTGTTCGTGGAGGCCACCGTTGCCCAGATCCTCAGCACAGGTAATTTAGAGCAACTCCACTCAACTTCTGGCTCACTCTTATTTTTAGCTAGTTTTTACTCCAGAAACAGTGAATCGCACAGAACAAGGTCAGTAAACATGTGATGTATTTAAACGAGCAGCAAACGCAATTCCTGGAAAATACATATGTACTGTCACACACAGCTTAAAATCATGCCGTGCTTTTTGTCTGGAGAAATTAGTTTGTTAGAAACTAGTTGTCTGTTTTTGACGTCAGCATGGAGGTCAGTTTGAAAGAAGCCAGGCTGATTTACATGGACTTTGTGAGGATTTGGCTTCACACAGCCCATTTCCAGTGAGCATTACCCATGTCTACTATTAGATACAGGTATATAATTCTGCAACCAGTAAGAAATTTGCTTTCCACATCTGTGATAAGCACAGGCTTCGAGTTGCACTAATTCTAAATAATCTTCTAAATGTAGCTGGAATACCAGTTTACCAGGATCACACTCTGAAGACAAGACTGTAGTGCAACATCACCATGAGCCAGGCTCCAAGTAGGCTGTCTCCTATCAGTTTTGGATATCCTGGTCCTGTTTGGATTCCCATCCTGCCAACAAGAGTAATACTGGCAATACCACAGGGAATAAGCACTATTCTGTGCCTCTGACAAACTGTACGAGTTGCACTTGGGGACTGGCCCTGCTGCGATGGATAGGTGTGCTGCTGCAAAGGTCACAACTTAACAATTACTGTTTAATACTGACTGCATATGGTCTCTTACAACACACGAGGAACAGACATGGTGAAGCAAAATTAGTCACAAAAAACAACTAAGAAGCTATTCAAGCTGGAAATAAAGGGGCATGGGGAGAGGAACTGGAATCAGGTTGGACTTTGTGCTATCATTATAAAGTTATAGCAAACGGAGCTAGCTGGTATTTACAGATACATCATCATTTGCAAGAACTTAGCCTAAAGGTTCCATCTCCTATCCAGGGTTACACTGAATCATACCTATCGAATATTGGGTGAAAACAACAGTCAATCTGACCTAGCACGTTGTTGCAAGCACTTTGTTTCAGTGTAACTGGAGGACACAAAATAATCGTAACCATTAGCCACGATGCTGCAAACAAAACCCTTTGCAAGAGGCAATACAATCAGAGAGGAGCCTACAGTCAATTCAGGACTACCCAAAGCCTTTCCTCAATTTGCTGTCACTGGATCAGTGACAGAACAAAAGGCTGTGGGGCAGGCAGAGCAGCAAGTCGGGTCTCTGAAATACTGTGCTCCCAAAACTACCACCACAGCAACAGTGTTTTCTATTCTGATTAATCTGCAATCCAGAAAACTCAACCCATCTGAAGTACTGCTGTCTTGGCTTCCTCCCTCCACACCACCACCGATAAAAGACGCAGCAGAACGAGCGCTTGGATATCGTTACACCTGGTTTGATTGGGAGGAAAAGTAAACAGCCTGCTTTTCTCCACACTCCAAACCCCGTTATTTAGGGAACCTGCTCACACAAAAGTGGCTGGTGGTGGTGGTGGCAATTCTCCACCTCGGAGGGAGGACAGCGTGCTGTGGAGCTATTTTAAGAACATCTCATTCAAAAAGGTCTCCAATTCAGCCTTCAGAGACAGAGATGATTTTCTTGCTGCTTCAACATCTTTACTGGCATGACATTTGCTTCAGAGGGAGTTCATTTGCTGTTCCAACATCAAAATGGAGCAAGAGCAGCTGCCAGGAGAGGGATAAAAGGAAACACTGGTGACAAAGAGCAGCAGGGTCATTTCTGGTGCAAAGAAATACAGAACAGAGAGAACTGCAGAACTGTCACTTTCCCCAAAAAGCCACAGGGGATAAAGACCTCCCCTCTGCCTCCTGCAACTGGTGTTTAGCAGCAAGAAGGAAAATGAGACAGAAAGAACTAAACAATCAGGCTGAAGTCTGTCAACGGCTTAGTATTATAAAACAACTGTAAGTACCTGAGCACTTCCAGACAAAGCCAAGCTCATCTTTAAGCTCCGCAGTGAGCAAAGAATTCAGTAAATCCTTCAGAAAACTCAAAATAAAGCACTTTTGGCTGGAAAGCACTAGAGGCTGTGGAGTCCAGTGTTCTGGAGGGGACAGCCTTTGGGGAGAGTTCAAGTGCCCAGTGCTAATCACAATCTTCAGACACGCAGCGCACTGAACAAACCTGGGCAAAGCTGCCAACTGCAACGCGACCACCTCAGAACCTACCCTGCCAGAGCCAGGAACGGGCCTGCCGGGCCAGTGACGCAACCTAAGTGCCTGTGGAGTCCGATCTCCTGCATCAGAGAGATGCGGTATCTGACACCATCTGTCCTTTACACCCATTGTCCCCTACCCCATCTCAGCCACATCCACACAGCTCTACTGAAGGAATTCCCTCATCTTAATTGCTTTTCAAAGAAGCAAGTTCCCACGCTGCTGCTTTACTGACAAAGATGAGGCTCATCTTAGTCAACATCTCTTTTTGACAGGCTACCAAGTTAAACCAGGTCATCTACTTCATTTCCCACTCCCCCCATCTTATTAACACACTGCCCAGGCCAGAGCTTTATCCCTCGTTCCACAGGGTGAGCAGAGCCCTGCCCTCCTCAGAGATGAGGGCATATTGCCACCCTCGCATACTTTAAGACATAAACCTTTATACAAAACCAAAGTTAAATCAAAATATTCTTTTCCCTCCTCCACACTGCATTTTATTGCTATTCTTTTCCAGTTTTGTAGAGAAAAAGTTTTAAAGATGAAAGCTACGGAAACATATTCTTTGTAAAGGAAAGGACTGATAGGCACCAACAGGAATTTTTAACCTAAGACACATCATGTATATTATTGTTTATTCTGTTGTGTGTTAGCACCATGGTTTATTTAGAGCATGACACCTATCTAACCAGAACTCCTCAAAGTCCCGGGCATTAGCACCCTGTTGGGCACCTTAAGGGCTTCAGCATTGGGATTTACGACTCAGGTATTACCAGGATGTTACAGAACTCCGAGGATGGTATCTGGACAGTTGCATCCCAAGGTAGGTGTGGGCTCGTCAAACGCCCACTAGATGAACTGTCAATAGTGCAACTCAGAGCACCTCTTTTTTGGATCAGGGACAAACCTGTGTAAGCATTTTATTATGCTTTGCTCCACTTCACATTGCTTTTTCTGTAATACAGGGTCACAAAAACCCCTATGTGGGTAAGTGCTGAAGGACATTTGTACATAATATTCAGCCATGAAATCTAAAGACTTATTCCAATATTCAGACTCCTGTTTTCACAGCTAGGTCTTGTGGCACAAGAAAAACCCCACAAAGCCTATGTATGGAACCGGAACACAGCATTTCATACTGTGCAATATGATCCAATCTTTTCTGGAGAATTTTCAGGTTAAAACCCTGCTGGGGAGCATCAAAGAAATAGAACTGGCTGATTACAAATTGTCTTCCATCCCTTGCCCTTATGCAGAGGGCTGTCAAAAAAAGCCTACACCTCTGCAAAGCAAGTGGCAAATCTAAGAGGAAAATAAATCTCTTGAGTCAGAAGAGACTAAACTTGATACAGTAGGTTTTCAAAAAGGGGCAAGTCTGTGCCCGGTGTTCCCAATGCACAGTATTTACTTCTACATGTAGTTTTTAAATGAGTTCAGCAGAGTCCCTGACAATGCAGATATACTAACATTCAGTGTTTGGTACTCAAACAGCAGACTTGCTACTGCTTTACAGCGCTCCTCCTGTGAATAAGATAGTAAGAGACAGATGCATGCCCCCATGAATAACTGTCTTCACCAGTAAGAGATTAGAATTGATCTGTCATGTTTCATCAGCAGCAGTCACCAATTGCATATCTCTATGCATCACTGGGGATGACAAATTAGTTGCAATCAAACTGGGCTTTGGCAGGATCTAGAGCAGTGTCTCTACCTGCCCAGTTCAAATTACTATGGTTAGATTTTGCCAACTCGCTCATCAAGCAGCTCAAGCTCATTGAGCTACTCACAAAACACTCGTGCTCTGTTACGCGAGCCAGCTCTGTAACGAGCTCCCCCTCAGCAGACTTGTGCTTCCGCGACAGAGGCATTAAAGACGAGGGAGCACCGGCTGACAACAGAACACAATGCGTTGGTCTGCAGCCCTCTGCTCAGCGGGGTGATTCGGAACTAACAGGTAACGCTTTCCTCCAAGCAGGTCCCCCACTTGAAACAAAGGGTCTCACGGAAATTGAGCACTCCGCAGGTTTCGTGTTTCCTTGACATGAAGGGAAGTCTCTTTTTTCCTTAAACGTACCTCTCTACGAATCAACTGGATCTCTTCCCCCTTAGCTTTCATACCATGGAGTGCCTAAAAACCAGCTGAACTGACAGTCTTTAGCTTCACAGCGTGACAGAGGCCAGGCACACCAATTAAGAGTGTTTATAAACCCAGTGGAGAAGGAAGATAGACTTGTTAGGGTGGGTCATTCTACACTGTCACCTGACAGAGCTCCATATGGACATGCAAGATAAGTGCATCCCTTCAGCTGCCATCTCACTCGTCTCTCACCACACTGAAAAGAGCTGGTTCAACTTCAAAGGGCAAATAAAAGACGGTTAATATGGTTGTAGCATTTGGAGGAACTAAAATAAGAAACTGGGTCCCAGATTTTCTTCAGACTGTACTGACATGGAAATTGGAAAGCATGGTTCGTAGTGGTCCTGTCAATAGCTGTCAGGAAAACTGGTGACAAAACTCCTCAATTAGTCACCAAAATGGCACATGGCTGAGCATGTCTCAAGAAGCGGTCATTGCAAGACTTTCAGTTCATGCTGGAAAAAGGTTGACTTTTCCCCTATCATTGAACACTTGGTTTATGACCATAAATTCATCTGTAGTGCAGTGGCAAGATCAAGATAATTTCTTCCTTCCCTTTTCATTCCAACATGCAGTTGAAGATGACTAATTTTTGGCAAATACAAGAGCAGAAATTAAACTCTACTGAAATCAATTGCTTAAAGACATGTGATCCAATTAACTCAGTAATGTACGTAACTGAAAAAAAATTAGAGATGACACTTTATATTTGGATTTGAGCAAAGCCACTGAGACGTTAATCCGCAAACCCATTTACAACCCAAGCTTCCATACAAAGACTATTAGGCAATCGCTTTATTTTACTACTTGGGAAAGATTTTGCAATAACAGGGAAAGAAAAGAAGTCCACAATGAAAAAGTACGGGGGAGTTTTAAAAGCCTTCCAGTCCTTGCTGCACTTTGCTATGCCCAGGCCCACCCACTCTATTTGGTATCTACTTCCTTCTATTGTCCCACACACCAGACTCTCCAGACCTCGTGGGGAAGCAGAGACCCAAAGGATCCTTGATCTTTGCCCTATTCACATTAGCAGCTTGCTATCAGCTGTGAAAAAAACCTCACAACAGACAGCTTGCTATCAGCTGTGAAAAAACCTTCCAACAGACAGCTAGAAACACAAGTTCCAAGTATTGTCTCTTCTTCCAGTATGTATTACTAGAAAATGGCCATAAAGCAAATCTACTCTTGCTTATGTAAGTGAAGTCTCTGTTTTTAAAACCATGACACGGTAGCAAGCCTCTGCTGTAATTCCAGACTGGAATATTAGCTAACAACATTCCAAAATGCAACAGAAACAGTTTTAACAAAGAACCTTAACTCCTGCAAGACTTCTCCCATTTACATCCTTAAAGAGCAGTCAAAAAAGTATGCAAACCCCATTCTTGAAGAGATTTTGCACTCGAGTTTTAGGAATTGCAACAGGCTTTCACATCTATAGTCCCCTTTCCCCTGTGCCATACAGAAGTCCAATGATGCAGTTCAGTTTTTAAAGAGACAGAGAAAAGACAGATCGCAGACTTGATACTGTGCCACCAGGGATTTGTCAGTACAACTTCATAAATGCAGCTGTACTGTTACAGCCCTGCTCGCCTTTTCTCCCCTGCTCAGGCGGGAACCAGAGGCAGCGAAGGAAAGGCCGGCATTCACTTACAACGGGGGCACGTACAAATTCACCGTCAGTCATTTATTTCCTGTGGACCTCCTCACCCCATTTAATCACACGAAGGAACCTCTTTATCACCATCACAGTTAATTTAACTCTACCACCATCACGGGTAAGGCTCTGATAACCAGGAGTTTTTCTTGAAGTACAACTATTAATCAAATACGATTAATATTCACACGAGAAAATGGAAAGTGTTAAAACTGTCAATTTTTTATTAATCCCCGTGTCAGGGAGCACTTCTGCTCCACGGAAGCACGCTGCAGCCCCCCGCGTGCAGAGGAACGGCCTCAGTGACCTGCACCGAGCAACGGCCGCGGGGCCCGGGCTGCCGCCTACTTCACCCTTGAAGCGGACTCTCCGGGCACGTTCACTAGCGCACAGGCCGCAGCACGCCTGAGGAGCGGGCTTGGAGGGGAACCGGCGGCAGCAGCTGCTGAACGGATCGAAAAACTCCCGTTATTTTGTTCCTCCCGCTGGAAGGGAGGAGGGAAGCTCATCCTGGAGGGGACGGTGCTCCCCTCCCGCTCCTGAGCCCGCAGGCAAGGCCCGGGCCTCAGCGCCGGCCCCGCGCTTCCTCCGACCTCAAGGCGCTTGAAGCGGAGCCCTTCAAGCTGCACCTCCCGGCCCTCAAACCGAAGGGAAGCGACGCGAACAGCCCCCCCCGGCCCCCAGGCCGAACAAAAAGTCTCACGGGCTTGGAGGCCGCCCCCGCCTTCCCAGCCCCGCTCCTCTCCGGGGCTGAGGGGGGCAGAGCTTCCGAGGGCAGCGAGCTCCAGCAGTCACCTTCCTCTGCAGAGCGGGGCGGAGGCCGCAGCCCGGCCTGAGGAACCCAGCTGCTCTTCCCGGCCTGAGGAACCCAGCTCCTCTCCCCTCGCTCGGGCACGGGCCACGAGGAGGGCGGCGAAACGGCAGAGGCGGCAGAGGCCCGAGGCCCGAGGCCCCAGGCCCCCCCGGCAGAGCCCCCCCGGCAGGAGGCGAGCACAGGGACCCGCTCCGCTTCCCGCCGCCCCTCCGCGGCCGCAGTGACCTCCGCGCCCCGCCGCGTCCTCATCTCACCCCGCCCCGGGAGCGCCATTGGCCCCCCGCGCCGCTCATCAGGCGGCTCCCCGCCTCCCATTGGCCAGCTGCCCACCTGCACCAGCCGCTTCCTCGTCCGGCGCCTCGCGCCGCGATTCGCGGAGCGACGTCTCCTTTAACGCCCATCGCCGCTTATTGCTCGTCAGCGGAGATGTCGATCACGCTGCCGCCCCGCCCCCGAGTACCATTGGCCCAGTAACCCCTTTTCGGGTTTTCGTTTCTCCTCATTGGCCAATTGGATCAGACAGGGGGCTGCTATTGGGCAAAAAGCGGGTCTCGGGGGCGGGACTCGGCTTAGGGGGGCAGTCAATTGGCCAGTAGGCCGGAGCGGCACCACGTGATTGGCAGGAGAGGTGAGGAAGGCGGGGCCGCCCGAGGTGAGGGTTGTGTGAGGTGAGGGAATCTCGCGGGGTCTCGCTGGCTCTGGGCGCGGAGGCGCGCGGTGATTGGGCGGCGGGGGTCAAGGGGGCGGGACTGAGTCAGGGAGTCTCCGCGGCGGCCGAGTCCTATGGGCCGGCCGAGCTGGGTCCCGCTCGGTGATTGGGTGGGGGCGGCTCTCGCGGAGCCTGGTGGGCTGGGTCCGATTGGCTGCGGGCGGGTGTCGGGCGCGCGCCCCGCATGGGGGCGGGGGGGGGCCGGCGGGGGGAGGGCAGGCCGGGTGCGCGTGCCCGCTGTGCGCTCCGCGCTGGGGCTCCGTGGGGAGGTGAGTGGCGGCGGCGGCGGCGGCGGCGTTGGGTCGGGCGGCAGAGGCGGCGGCGGCGGCCGGGGGGCGGAGCGGCGCTGCGCGGCGGGGGCCTGAGAGCCCGCCGCCCCCCCA
>JANVCC010000196.1:6412597-6449374 GCA_025345505.1 Todiramphus chloris collaris
CCCCCCGCTGAGGCGCTGCCCGCCCCGCCGCCGGGTCAGGCTGTCAGGGCGCCGCCGCCGCAGGCGGGGGCCGGGGCGCCGCCGCCGCCTCCGTCCCTCGCCGCCCCCGTCGCCTCCTCCCTCGCCCCTCTTTATCCCCGGCCCCGCGCTCTCCCCTGTCATCCATTTGTCACTTTCCCCGCTCCCATTTTCCCCCCCTCGCCCCTTCTCCCTCTCGCTCCTCCCTTGTTTGCTTTTCTGCCCCGTCCCTTTCTCTTCCTCCATCTATTTTTATCTTCTTTTCATCCCCTTTCGCCCTCCCCCGCCTTCCCCTCGCCCTCCTCTCCTCGCTCCTTCCGTCCCTCTTCACTTTTTCTGGGTGCTTGTGTGTGTTTCAGGCCTTCGAGGAAAAGTTGCAAACTCCCGAGTTTTTTTTTGCTCTATTTGAGGGAGCAGGTGTCTGCCAGGAGGGAGCTATGTAGGAGGTGCCTGGGCGCTCAGGGAGGCTCCGAGGAGATAAATGGAGAGGATGTGGGAATGGAAGGGGTAGAGTTGGCAGTCCTCTCAGGGTATTCCAGGGGAGAGACTCCAAATCCTCCCTCTGGAGGGAAGGGGGATTGATCACCGTATTTCTTTTTTGCAAAAACAAAACAACAGCAACAAAAAGAAAAAAAAAAAAAAGTGAAGGAAAAAAAAGCAAACTAAACCCAACCCAGTTGCCCAAGGATGGAGTTTCAGTAGCCAACCACAGCTGGACTCTTGGGGGAAGAGGGTTCGTGCACTCTGGCTCACGCACACATGAAGAGATTCTCCAAATTGTTTGGCTTCGCGAAGAGATAAGGCCAGTTGAGCTCGATGTTTTTAAAGGCGGGCCGCGTATGATGAAACCCAACTTCTTTTAAAGTGTAGCAGATTTCATTTTTATGGCCAAATGACAGCTTGACCCAGTTGTTATCCAATCAAAGGGCATTTTTTTGAATGTCTCTTTGTGGCACAACAGCCAACGCAAAAATGATGGCGGCTTACAATGGCGGTACGTCTGCAGCAGCAGCAGGTCACCACCACCACCATCACCACCACCTTCCTCACCTCCCTCCTCCTCACCTCCATCACCACCACCACCCTCAGCATCACTTGCATCCAGGCTCTGCAGCCGCGGTCCATCCCGTACAGCAGCATGCCTCTTCGGCAGCTGCGGCCGCGGCGGCTGCGGCTGCGGCCGCGGCGATGTTAAACCCAGGGCAGCAGCAGCCATATTTCCCATCACCGGCACCGGGCCAGGCCCCTGGACCAGCTGCAGCAGCCCCAGCTCAGGTACAAGCTGCAGCAGCCGCTGCGGTTAAAGCGCACCATCATCAGCACTCACAACATCCACAGCAGCAACTGGATATTGAGCCGGACAGACCTATTGGATATGGAGCCTTTGGTGTTGTCTGGTGAGTAAAGTGAAAAAACTTGAACCGATTTTTCCTTTTCATTTTTCTACCAGATCATATCTCATTCTTGGTTTTGTCATTTGAATCAGAATACAAGAAAGCTGCTTACTACAGCGTTTTTTTACTCGTTCTTCTCTGTTCTTAGAAAGTTGGCTTCACTCGTTTTTGTTGGCAGAACAAGGTTTAGAGCGGTGAAGAGCAACCTCTGGCTGCCAGGCCACACCACCAGCCTCCTCTCAGACAAATGCACCCTGTTTCTGTGCCTCCCGTGCGTTTGGTTAGAGGATGTATGCCGGTAGCTACGCTGTGCTTCCTAAAGTTTCAGGTTAACAAATGAGCACGACAATGTATGTTTTGACCTGACTTAAGAGTCAGGAATGAAAAGCGTATGAAAATGTCTTCCTTCTTCAGTCACCTGTCAAGATCCTTGTCTAGGAGGCTGTTTGACCTGCGGTAGTACGCTCTGTGCCACCTGAAACGAGAGAGCTGAACTTTGCTCTGCTCTCATAAATGCAAATGGGGTTTCCTCGCTTGCCGTCGCTCTGCCTGCAGCCCTCCTGTTCCCTGCAGCCCTCCTGCTCCTGCCCCAGCGTCAGAGGGCTCCGTCAGTGCAGCTTAGCGCCTTCCCAGACACTTTGTGACCACCTCGCGTAGTTATTGCCCTTGAGGATAACTGAAGCAAAACCAGCGTGGTTTTTGTGTACCCATGTACCACCTTTCTCTTTCTGTGAGAGGTGGCGGGTTGGCCGTGCTCGCAGAGGCTGGCGGGAGCAGGAGGGTGCCCGGGCGCTGGTTCTGAGAGCCGCGTGCCGCAGCGCGCTCCCGGGGCACAGACACTCAAGTTTGAGGAGCGCAGCTCTGCCGCGGCCCCGCAGAACCTTCCACGGCGTTCAGAGGAGAAGACTTGCTGCGGTGCCAGAGGGGTTCCGCTGCCCGCGCTGCCCGCGTTGGCGTGAGCGGGGCAGCAGCAGCGGTGCGTGGCCGGGGTGCAGCCCGCACCCAGCCCTCGCAGCTGGCGACTCCTGCCCGGAGCAGTGTTTGTGGGGAAGGCAGGTTTTCTGAGAAGGCCCGAGAGGCTCACAGGCCGGGCGCAGGGTACTGTTACACTCCAGCTCGGAGGGCCTAGGGAGTTAATTTCAACGCAAAGTGCTCAGAGTCGGAGGGGTGCTGCTGTAGTGAGCGCTGCTGTGATCTTGCTGTGGCAGGGTAGAAAAAAGAATGGAAGCTGACAAGAAATCTGCTGTAAAAAATTATCTAAAGATTATTTCCATCTGTTCGTGTATTATTTGATAAAATGCGGAGGTTTTTTTAACTTAATTGTTGCAGGCTTGCTTAAATTTAGATTGTTACATAAGATCAGACCTCGCTGTCGTCCCTACCGTCGCTCTGTTTACCTGTAGTGTATTTCCTAGGTCTTGATTTTCTCGGTTTTATTTGCCAAAAAAACTGGGTGCAGAGAGAGTTCTGCTTTCATAATATTCAGTACAGCAAAAGGTCAAGCTTGCATATTTAAATATAATATCATTAAGAATGCTGAGGGTAAAAAAAAAACAAGAAGTGTGGAAAGCAGAAGGGTCTGCTCTCGGCTGATGTCGGGAGAACAGTGCCAGAAGTGTCCCCCCGTCCCGAGACCCCTGCCCGGGTGGCCGTGTCCGCACCGCAGGAGCTGCGCTAGTGGGACTCTGCTGGCAAAGTTCTACCGACAGCTTTTACTTCACGATAACAACGGCTTCAAGAACAAACAAACAAAAACCATGGAGGGAGGGTGTTAAATAAAATAAAAGCAGAAAAAGCAGAAGCTTAGAGGTCAGCTCTCCTCTGGTGAGGCTGCAAGGCAGACAATGTCATTGGCTGAAGTGCAGTTCCTCTTTGCTCGCGTGCATTTGAATTCAGCGGTCACTGCTCAGCTCTTGGCATTTCACGTTACCTTCTGCCAGCGAACGCAGCCTGCATTTAAGAGTCTGCGAGCAATAATTACATGGAGTGTTAGCTTTCATTCAAAACGTGAAAGAATTCCTGTGCAATTTAATTTTAGCCGTGCGAGAATGCGTCTGAGCATAAACATTGATTTGGGTATTTATAGTTTAACTTGACCGAGACATGGAAAACGTCTGCTTTGGAACAAGAGTCACAGAATTTGCAGTGACGTAAGGCCTGGGCTAATTCTGAGTAAGGGTTCTGGGGCTTATCTGTAGCTCTCGCTGAGCGTGTATTGTCACCAATAGATAACTGAAAAGTTCACAGCTCTACTGCTGAGGGAAATGGAGGGGTTTTTATTCTGCAGACAGCCCGAGTATTTGAAGTCATCTTTCCTCTCGCTGCTCAGATGTGTCATTGCATTGTCGAGAAAGACACAACTTATCCCACAGTTGACTTTAGCTCGTCAAATAAGCAATCGGTAGCGTGTGGTATTGAGTTTCCCGTTAGCGTGCTGAGAGAGATTTTGACTTGGCAGTTGAATTAGCATTTGTCATTAGTTCATTTGTCTGGTACTTCATGATGGTTTGGGGTAGCTAATGTGCTGCTGAGTTTTTCACTCATGAAGAGCCAAAGCGTCGTGCTTCAGCACTTTCATTATTAGCTCCTGCACGCTTGCGTTGCCGCTGCTGGTGTGTGTGTACACAGACTGTGGCCTCGCTCGTCGAGTCGCCGTTATGTCTTCAGCCAACTGTCCTTGCCACGTCATCTCCTTAGGCTACACGTAGACTTCAAAGTGAACTTAACCCAAGCTGGCACAGTAGGAAAGAACTTCTTGAGCAACCGGCGTTAAGTTGCTGTCTTTATCTGGTTTTGTGGTGCTTTAGCACAGAGGAAAGACGTGCATCTTAGTGCAATACCAAAACTTGGTGTTTCTGGCCGTGACAACACAGGCGGGGGAAGTTGCTGCAGCAGGAAAAGACGTGCGGGTGCCTTCCCCCAGGTTCTGCAGGTCTGCTGCACGGCACCCCGCTTTGGCAGGCAGCCACCGGCCGAGTCGCGTACCCAATTTGCTGAAAACAGAGCACTTTGCTCTTGAAGTATTCACTGGGAACACACTCTTAAAGCGTTGGGGGCGGGGCGGAATCCAGGTTTTGGTTTCAGCCACAAACTCTGTGCCCCGTGTTTCAAACTGTCTGTCTGATTTTTGGAAGTCTCGTGCGTATTCTAAGAATAAGGAGCTGTCCTTTGGAGAAGTGCTCCCTTTCCGATGGGGAGACATGCTACTGCCATCTGGTGGGATTCTTCAAAATAATAATAGTAATAATAATAGTAATAATTAGAAAAAGGTATCCGTTGAACCTGCCAAGGCTCACAGGTTTTGGAGCGAGGGTTGAAGCCGTAGTGCCGCTGGAAGAGGCGCTCGTGCTGCTCTCACACCGCGTCCCGAGAGCGGCGGAGAGGAACTGCAGCTCGCCTGGAGCCAGCCAGGGAATGGTTACTTTGGGGGCTGGTTCAAGCTGTTAACGCTGCTGCGGAGACGTGATGAAAATGTCTTGTTGCTTGGGATATATCCACTCCCATGGGACAGGAAACTAAGACTCTGGAAGGTGTGTGGGGATTGTATTTGTCTTTTATGTGTGTCTAATTTTGAGAAGGTGTCATTCATCAAAGACTGTGAAATCAAGCGATCTGTTTCATTATTATCAAAACTATGTTAAAAGGCATCTGGGAATTTTCTTACAAATGACAATAGAAAAAAAAGGTCTCTTTTTTTTTAAAGTCCAAATTTATGCAATTTTAAATTGCAGTGTGGTTTTGAATGTACTTTCTTCTGACACTTTTTATTCAGAAAGCCAAACAGCAGTATAACGTTCCAAGCACTTTGGCTATTGGTGTTGATACAGGACATGATGTACAGGCTGCTCTAACTTCTACAGGCAGAAATAAATCAGCCTAAACCTACCATTCATTCCTGGCCTTCAAAGGCCTGAAATCACCACGGGCATTGCTAAATGAAATTTTAAAGAATCTTACATACAGTTGTTTGGTGCCTGGGCACTAGAACTATTTTAGGAGGGTTTTATCACTGTCCTGATGCTAAGCACAGCAGAGCAAAGACGTTTCCAGGATAAACCGATAATCTCCTAACTGTTACTTTAAAGGAACGTACCAAGCCAAGCAAGTGTGCAATAAAGAGAGTTTATTTTGGAGAAAATTGCTGGAATGTGTATTAGGAAACCCAAAAGATGTTCCAGCTTCCAAAAAGTCTGAATGACAGAAGGATAAGTTCCCCTTCTGATGTGTGATATTGCTGTGAAGCACGATACTTTGCATAGTTAACGCAAATAATAATAGTGATAATGCAGAGGTCCAGGCTGCTAGGAGTGAAAAGTTTAGAAAAAGCTGAATTAGAAAAATTAGTATTATGGAACCTTTTAAGACTTTTGGTGTGAGAGATTTTTCTCTAAGCTAAAGCTGTTTTGTATCATGGTCTTTTACCAGTTTCTCAACTGTTAGGGGAGGATGGTTCTTGAACACTGGGAAAACGTCCCGTGTTAATTATTGTTTAGATGGACAATTGTTTGCTTTGTGAAACTATTTTGTGTTAGTCTAAAACAACTTTGTTTGTGATCGATCAAAAAGATGCAGAAAGGCTTTCAAGTTTATCCTGGAGCTCTCATAGTGCGTGAGACCGAGCGTAAATGGAGAACTGTAAGCAGGGAGCTGTGGCTCTGGTAGATGGAACAGAATATCCGCCAGAATTGGATAAGGAGACTCTGGAAGGAGTAATCCACAGCAATAATGTTATCCCCAGAGAAGAGCCCTTCAGAACGTTCAAACTAAGCAAATCCAAGACAAATCCAGAGAGCCTTTTAAAGTACTGATATTGCAGCTGGCTAAGATGGAACAACAGTACTAATCGAGAGGAGAGCTCGGGGGGTTTCTTAAGAGGCGAAAACATCTACAATGCCATATATTCATTTTTGGTGTAGGGAAACTTGCTTTTAGTGACGGGCAATAAAGACGTTTTAAATTAATAAAGAGAATGTTCAGAAATAGTTTTTCCTTTGGAGGACTTGTCTGTACTGAGTGCAGTGTTCAGCATCGATGCTGCTCTCACTCCTCTAGTTAAACATGAAGCTTTTCCATTCAAATGATGCACCTGCTTTGTCTGCACGGACTGAAGCAGAAAAAGGTGAACAGAAGTTTCCAGTTTCCACCATTTAGTCCTCTCTAGGCCCAGTGTGCAAACCCTTTCCCTTAGCAGCTGTCATATAAAAGTCAGTGTAATTGCCTGACCGTTTTTCAGTCCCGTCTCCTCTCCTTTCGCTGGTGGCCGGGCAGTCGCCTGGCCTGCGTGGGCTGGAGCTGCCGGCCAGACCCATCCCAGGCCAGACCCATCCCAGACCTGACCCGTCCCAGGCCAGACCCGTCCCAGACCTGACCCGTCCCAGGCCAGACCCGTCCCAGGCCCCAGCAGGCAGCCAGTGCTGGCTCTGGGTGTTCCACTTTTGTGTCATACTTCAGCGCGTTTTTCTGTTGTCTGGGCGCCTGATGCAGACAGACAGTGATTTCCTGAGAAAGAGACAAGTGGGTTTTACCCAGTTATTTCTTGGAGGAAACCAGGAGGATGCCTAAGGCAAAAGAGGCAGTGCTGGCAATGGGCACATTACCGAGCTGGGTGGGTTGTTTAGCGCTTTCCATCACAATTTAAGGATCTGCAGGTGATTATCTTCAATCGTTATGTAGGTATTTTTTAAAGGATTGCTTTATCTAAATTGGATTCTGACTCGATTTGTGAAGAAATACAGCAGAACAATGACCTCATTCAGTGTTTTTGTATGGGAAATTTCACAAAGCTTATATGTTCAAGTTGGGGTGTTTTTTCAAATTTCACGACAAGAAAAATTCTGTTAACATTCAAATGACTATTCCCCAAATGTACTGAATTAAATGGATATAACAACTCCTTGCATTTGAAGTAGACGTTGGGAATGAGGTGAAATTCCACCTAAGCAATACACGAGATTGTTCGTTATTGTCTTGTAAGGTGATTCAAGGAGGAAGGACCGTGGATAACGCTTTGGTTTTTTCCCTCAAAGCTGGGCGAGGACCATTTTGGATAAATTAGCTCGCTGTAAATTATGCCAAGGTCAGCGTTTCACAGGTCACTTGGAATGTCTGTTGTTTTGCAGCACCTGCAAATCCTGGTGTGGTTTGTGTCCAAACGCAAGCGTGTGCTGATGGCACAGTTCCATCGTGGCAGCACTCACTGGGTCCTTCCCTCTGAATCCTGCAAATGTTACAGAGCAGCAGCTTTGAGGGGATCTCCAGCTCAACACTGATTTTTCAGAGGATACAGTTCAGGTGGTCCTTTCTCCTCTGCCCCTTTTCCCCCTGCTTTTAAGAGTGTTTAAATTATCCGTTTCACTAATGGGTAACACAGATGCCTTTAGCGTTTCCCCCTGGGTGGAGGTGCCGGTGTTCATCCCAACTGGTGAATAAAGGAGTAACAAGTGTCTGCGGTGAGGCTGCTTCACGTCCAGGCTCTTCCTTTCTTGGGGGAATGGTGGGATTGAGAATGAAAATAGCTTTGGGCAGGTAAAGTAGGAGGAAGCCTTTGGGATATGTTTGAAGTGTTTTTTGATGACTTGTAATGGTTGTATCTGGGTCTCATGTATCTTTAATCCTCTGGAAAGTTCTGCCTTCCAGTCTGGAATACTTAACACTCAGTTTTTCATGTGAGAAAAGCCAGCTAAAAATTGTATAGAACTTACTTGAGCTGAATTCGTGACTCTTAAAATGAACAACAATTAGTTAGTAGAATTATTTTTCTTTTAATGGCATATTTAAAAAGATCCACAAAGCTCTGTAACTGAAGTGTTAGAAAACAAGAGAAGGGCCAGGGTGGCTGAGGCTGAAATACTGAGCACATAGATGAACAAGCTTTGCGATGGAGGGAGGTGTTTGGGGAAATAACGCTGTATTTCAGGTTAAACTGTTTCCGTAGGCTCCTGTCTGTAAGGAAACTCATCTGTTCCGTGATTGAGGGTTAGATTTTGACGTCCTGCTTCTCCAAGTTGTGTGTAAGCAAATACAGAACAGGAGCTTTGCTACTGGAGTTTGTGTACCAGGGGGGTCTGGCTCCCAGGTTGGTTTACATGGAAGCTCTGGCTGCCTGAGCACAGTGTGCCTTTGGCTCCTAGCAAGAGAAGTCGCAGAGGAGCACTCAGGGCCTCTTCTTACGCAGAACGTGAAAGTTTTCCCCCGTTCTGTTTGTGAAAGACTGAATCAGCACGTGGGGAATGCCGCTTCTCCTCGCGCGAGTCGGGGGAGGTTTCCTCGGGTGGGGTGTGCGGCTGGGCTCTGGCGTTCCGTGGGTTCCCATCTGTATTGCGTGGGGTAGCCAAGGCTCCCGGAGCTGAGGCTGTGCTGGCCACCCCAGTATCCATCCTGGTGGTCTCCGCTGCTTGCCGGCACCCCTGCTCCCATGCGGCCCTTGGTGTAAGGCGTGCTGAGCAACGTTAGCTGCTGGCCAGCAGCAAGAACATGTTGTAGGACTGTTCTAACTGGTCCAAACAGAATGTCAACTGAGACAAAAATAGTTATTTATGTTCTACCTTTGTTGGTTATTTCTTTGTTGTGTTTTGATTTCTGTTAGTCTGATTTCTATGCTCATTTCCTAACTGGAGATTTCCTGAGAATAGAACTGGCTGCTTTGGTGGATTCACTGAAAAATGAAAGCCCTTGGAACAGAGAATAAAGTCGATACAGGGGTAATTTAGATGTTAAAATCCTTCTGGAATATGAGAAGTAATGTAAAAAGTAGGATCTGTACTCAGAACAGCTTCTCGGGTTTACTGAAAACCCATTTATTTCTGGTCAAAAGAATGCAATAAAAAGAAGCCTGGCTCAGTTACTGCAATTTCCTCTGTAACCTTTAGAAGCTGAGAGTAAGCACTTGATTAAAGATTAAGTTATAACTATTATTATGAGAGTAATTTATCTGAAACGTTTGGATATTGTTTCTGAAATCCAAGGGTGTTGTATGGCTGGCTCTTTCTCAATAGCTGATGTCCTGTTTCAGGTTCTGTAGGGGTTGTTTGCCGGCTGTGGTCAGTGACTGTGTCCCCCATTGCTCAGTACCAGGTATTTACAGAGGTATAAGCATTTTCTGTGAACACAATCTCATCTTGGTATCCAAACTATAGCTTAAACTTATGCCAGTTTGAGTCTGGCCTAAATTACCTATGAAGTTGGGAAATTCCTAAAGCACCAAATGATGTTTTTGGGTAACGCATCTTTAGCGCTGATTACAGAAGTGAGCAGATCGTTAGCAGTGTGGCAGCTGTAGAGTTTGGAGGTGTGTCCATCTCCTCCCATGCTGCCCCTTACGGAAATAACAGAGGATGGTGATGGGTGTGCTGGGGGTGGGCGGGAGCAGAAGCCTGTGGGTCTGAGGAGTGGGAGCTGCTGGGAGGAGAGAGCATGGGTTAACTGGAGATGCAGGAAGGAGTAACTAGGAGAATCCCTGCTGCATGTGCAATGACACGGGGCCAGAACTGTGCCTCGTGGCTGTCACTGATGCCATTTCTCAAAAGACAATGGTTATGCTGGCTGTGTTGGAATAGTGCAGGCTGGTTTGCAATCAGGGGAAGAAGCTTTACAGCTCTCTCTAAGTTGTCCAGTGTGGGTGTGTTCAGCCCTTCTACAGACAGTGAAGTGCAGTTGGAATGGACAAAGGCCCAGTGCTATAACTTGAAAATACATCACATAGGAGATGCTGTAAGTTCTGCTTTACTGTGACTCAAACTGACTATTACATCCAATTTTGTAAAGTAGACCCCTGAGCGAGCTAGTCGATGCTTAAATGAAAGTGCCTTGTGCCAGGCAGTACAAATATGTATGTAAAGGACAGAGGCTCGTGTGCTTAATGCGTTTGTTTAGTGATAATAGTGTTTGACCACGATGAGCAGTAACAAAGAAAAGCGAATGCGAGTGGTACGGGATGGGATGGGTGGGGAAGTGGGGTGGTAGCTAGAGGTGGTACAAACCATAGCAATTATCTGCTGTCTAAATACAGAGAGGTTATGAAAATCAGCAGTGCTGTAGCTGTAAGCTAGGCTTTTTAAAAAAGAACATAGGTCCCATTTTCTTTACTCCCCCCCCGTGTTCTGACCGTCCTTTTCATCACTTCCACCCCTCGTTCTTATGTTCCACTGCTGTCTGTGGTACTTTGTATGGAGTGCAGTTTGCCAGCAGCATGTTAAAATGAAGACAGTAGTGTTTAGGTAGGAGGGCTAACTTGTAGGAAATAAACACTGCTTCTCTGTGGAAATTACTAGAGCTCTGTCCGTAGCGCGTTGTAGGAGTGACCTGGAGAAGAGCAAAGCCTTCTGCTCCACCAGAGCATCAGGCACTCCTCCTGTGCCCCGTGTGCCCTACGGATGGGCCGCAGCCGGTGGCCAGGAGTGCCCTGGCTTGGCCAGTGTGTGCCGGAGTCAGCCTGTTCAGGCACTGACCCTCTGCTGTCTGATGGCGTGTTGTGGAGTGCACCGAGAGCCTGGGTCGGTGCAACTGCCAGCGCGTACTTCGTTTTGCTACCAATTGCCTACGGGGAGTTTCAGTAGCCGTGTTAAAACCAGCACGTCATGTTGCACTGACCTGAGGTGTGTGTAGCACGTGGGTGCCTCCAACGTGGTGCAAGGGCGAGGCCGGAGTACAGGGATCACGCAGCTTTATGGAGAGGGAACAGGAGGCTGAAGAATCTGCGTTTGGTGCCCACAGCCCTTCTCTGAACTGCATTGCTGTGCCATGCACCAAACACCAGAGCAATCTGGGCTGTGTTTTAATATTTAAAGCTCTATCTCCTGTCGCTATCTGAGAGTGATGGATAAGTGAAGGTAGACTTATATCAGCCTTGATATTAAATAACTTCCATGGCTGTGGCTGCCGCTGGAACGTGGCCATGTACAGTGTTTAAAAGTGCTTAGTAAGAATTTGAGCTTTAATCATGAGGTCTGTAGCAGAGTCAGTGTGTCCTAGTAGAATCATTCTTTAATTTCCTGATGTGACATTTTTCTATAAAGGCTCGGAAGCATATGTGTGTGAGTGGAATTTTCATGCTGTTCCTGGTGTTGGATATAGCGCCAGAGCAGTTCCAGCAGGATCGTTTTGTAGAGTATGTTCTTAGGGAAATAACGGAAGAAAATTTATCAGAATTCCTTAGGACCACGTTATGATGATGGTATTTATAAGTAAATGAAAAAAAAAAGAAATCCAGAGCTTTCTGTTCAAGAACTCTTGCAGGAAATTTTGTGGAAAAGTAAAATAGGCTTGGAAATGTAGCAAACCTTGGGCTCCAGACAGGGATTTTCTTTCCCCCGTTCTTTTTCATATGCAAATACACTTTAATAGGGGCAGCAAAACTGCTCACCAGCGAAACTGGTGGATTAATTTCCTTGTCATTTGGAATGGTTCTGTCCTAATTTTCCATCCTGGATCTGGTGCTGGTTTCCTGGCGATCTTTGTCCCCGCTCTTCCGGCACCACCAGGAGCTGCCCTGAGAGTTTCCTCCATCCGGGCAGAGGAATGTGGTGTCCCAGCAGGGCCCCAGGAAAGCTGAGCATGGTCCTGGCCTGGTGGTCAGCTAGCTTTTTCTGGCTTTCATCTACAGTATTAGATTTACTGTGTTTTCTCTGAAAAGCCACGGACCTTCCCTCCTCTCTTCAAAGTGCACATAAGGTTTTTAATTCCAGGTAATGCGTTTTATTATTTTATTTAGAACAAATTGTTGTAACTATTGGAGAAGACTTGTCTAGGAATAGCAAACCTTATTCCATAAAGGTGGTAACGAAGTTCAGGAAAGACTGATCTTCATGGGAAGCAGTGGCTGAGATCTGTGCTAGCGCCTGTGGAGCGCTGCGTGCCGGACAAGCCAGTCTCCTGGGCTAGGAGGGAGAGTCTGGTGTGTGCTCTGGGACAGTGGACTTGGTTTCACTGAAAACCTTGTTACTTTTCTTTCAACCCTCTTGGTTCCTCTTCAGTAGGCTAAGGTTTATTACAGGAAATACAGGAGAAGTTCTATCCCAGTCCACTGTGATCCCTGTTCATTCCTCTGGAGTGGAAGCTCCCAGCTCACCCCTCCTGAAAAGAAGGGAATGTCTTTCTGCCTTCCTTCTGCCTTTGTTTTTAAAAGCTTGGGACAACTGATATGGAACTGTTTGAAAGCACTAAATAAGAGCCTTTTTTCGCCCCCCCCTAGAGATTACAAAGCAAAAAGAACAAAAGCACTGTTTAAAACGCAGTTCTCACACAGTGATGGAACTCTGCTTTTGATGTTTCTGTAAATTCTTGTTGGCTCGTTTACTTCAGATCTCTTATTTGGAGGGCTTCACAGAAGAAGGAAGAGAATATATCAGATATTCCCAGACTGCTTGCAATCCATCTGTCTTAATTTTATCAATTCCTAGGTAACTTTTAGGTAAAATGAAGAAGGGGATTTTCTGACTCTCCTGTGTTCTCCCCGAGCGCTTTTGAAATCCTGCAGCCCGGGCCTCCTTGATGTGCGTGTGTTGCTCGTGGGTATGTTGATGAAGCAAGATTATTCTTTTTGTTATTGTTCTGACTGAAGGGATGTGGATCAAATAGGTCATGGGAAGACATGAGATTCATAAAATTAATATGCATAATGTAGTGCTGCACAAGGTTACAGATGCAGGGTGTATAAAGTACGTGCCGCCCAAGTGCACCTCAGCTTCAGCAGTTGCTCCTCTGACTTGAGCTGGGCTCACAGCTGGGAAAGGTGCTTCTGCAGACTGCCTTTTAACCCTTCACATACACTGGCAAAAGACAAAGACAAAACAATACGAGACAAATTGAGATTATTCTGGTTTTGTTTGCAAGCAGCATTTTTAAAGTCCGGATTTCCCCTTTCAGTTGCAAGGGCATGTCCAGAACAGACAAGAACAGACAGGGGCTGAAAGAGATGTCTTGGAAAATGAAGATCTGCCAAGTTTTGTTGAGGGCCCATGTCCTCCAAGTTGTTGTTCTGGAAACTGATCTTGTTCATGTGATGTACAGTTAAAGGACAGTGGAGTTTAATGGTTTATGTTTTCCAGTAGTTCAGCATGTGTAGCTAAACAATAAAACAAAATATCCCAAACAAAACAACCTAGGGTTGTATCAACAAAGATACCCAGCTCTTAAAATGCATCCAACAGAATGGGTAATAACTAGCACCCACCTTATTTTTATGTCTGAATTCATATTGTTGGGGTGAGAAACTCCCGCGTAATTGCTGCTAATTTAAATAGAGAGCACTCTTGGTGTTCCTCATCCTTTATTCCATTCACTGCTTGGAATCAACTGAATAAATTCACTGTTACTGTCCCTGACATTTTCAGATTCATTTCTTTTTTTTATATGCCTCATCCTTGCTGACATGTGCGGTAAATATCCGATTTGAAAGACTCAGTTTTCATTTAGGAGCTGGGTTTGAGGGATGGGTTCCACAGCCACGTTCGGGCAGCCCATCCCCTGTGCCTGAGCTGGCACTTGTGACAGTGCCCTGAATTGTCAGCCCTCTCGAGTGCTGCCTCGCAGCCGATTTTCAGATCACAAACTGGGACAAAAGAATATGAAATTAAGACCTACTAGAATTCTATTCAGCTTTCTATTCTGGCAGAACACGACGTTTATCTCCTCCGTGTAGAGCCAGGCAGCTTCTGGAGAGGGCAGGACTGGGTGCGGGTTCCCGGGCCCCCTGGTGTGCCAGCGGCTGAGGGGCAGCTGGCAGAGCTCAGCGTGCCACGCTGCCAGCGTGCCCCGGCTCTGCGCCCTGTCCTGGCAGCTGCTTGCAAAGCCCTGCTGATTCCTGAACTTGGAGGGCTTTAAAATCTATTTTACTGTAGGTCACCTGGTTTAATTCAAGTGAGTAAGAGTTCTACCTAGCAGCTTGTCTGAAAGAAGTTTGTAATTATGAAGGAGAAAGTGCCTTTTATTTGATTTTTAAGTTGTTCTAGATAGCTGAAGGTACCAAAGTGCTGTTCTGAGCCCATCTGCTCACTGATTCTATGTGAACAGTCAGGATTAAGGTCTTCCGCTGTGTTTTTGACAGGGGCATTGACATACTAACCCCAGCCTGTAATCTGAAGGAGAGGCATTTATGCTCTTCAGGTGTGGATCGTGTATTGCTTTCTGGAGCTTTCATGAGAAGTAGGTGAATGTTGACAGAATCGGGACCAGCCTTGACCTACTTGTGGCTTTTTCTCTGATCTCTGTCTCGGGCATGCCACCTTAGCATTTCTGTTCGACTGTTTACTCATCTAAAGTCTTATCTAAAACATGAAGAACTGGCAGATGTTTGGAAAATTGAATATTCAATGGCATATATCATCACTCCCACAGCTGTTCCCAAGGAGGTTTTGTCACCTGTATGGCCCAGTAAAGGGAACCCTACTGTAATCCTTCTGTAATCATTTCCATTTCATACTGAATTATTGTTTAAACTCTGGATTTAAAGTGTTTTAGAACCATAAATTTAATACCCCTTTGAAACTCTGCCTTTTCTTCCAAGAAAGAGTCTGTATTCTACTTTAGAATCTCCAAAGACTAGAATTGCACTTATGGAACTGACTTGCATTACCACAGTGCTTTTTGCTGCCTGGGAATAGGGAAACATATATTAGGATTATTGGGTCGCTTTGTGGTGATCATTTAAAACTAAATTTAGCTTGAAAACAACAGGTTAGACAAGATCCTGGCAGGTCTGACTTTAGTATTTCCTTGGATAAAGTTGTGAAACCAAAAGAGCTGCTGTGTAGGATGTAAATTGCTTTGATTTATAGCAACTCAGGTTGGGTTTGTGTTTTATTTTTTGGAGGGTCGTGGGGGTTCAGGGGAAGGAAGAGACACTTTCCTGGCAGATCCTGTGATGTTTTTAACTGTCTGGGCTGCCTTTTGGAGCTGGCAGTCTCCTCCGGTGCCTGCTCCTTCTGCTTGTTTACTTGGGCACTGGCACCTTGAGACTAGCAGGGTTGGTTGGGTTTTTTGTTCTGCTGACAAGTCTTGCAGACATGTACTAATATAAAGAACCAAAGCTTTTCAGCGGTGTGTAGGGGTAGGTACCATTCTGCCCGCATCAGCACTTGGAGATGAGCAGGGGACAAGGTCTTTCAATAAACCCTTGAATTTTGCCACTCTATGACACCTTCTGTAATTTAAGCCAGTGACTCTGCTGGCCAGGGAGCATGTCACACCCTAGGGCCCTGATCCAGTGAAGACATAAAGCTAATGTAATAAATATTATGGGAGGTTGAGATTAAAGGCGCAAGACCATTCTGAGTAATCTCTCCTGTATTTGTGAAGTCACGCATTTCTTTTACTGGCAGTGCTCTGTTTAGCAATAGAAGATACACTGCACATCAGCCAGATGGGCTGCAGTGACTTGTCTTCTGCTTTATACCTGAAATATGTTTGTATTTTAGTCTCCGAGGGCTTGGTATGGTTGATGATACCACTGATTAATGTTTCAGTTATTGATCTTTATAATGAATTTATTACTCACTTCTACTTCAATCTGAAAATACCACCTTGGGAAAGGAAACGAAAGTGGAGTCAGCAATAGAGGCCAGCAAAAATCAATCATCACTCTTCTTACCTTGATCATTTATTTTGTTCCTCTATTATTACGCAGTTATTAAACATTCAGATAGACTTGCAGTGGAGGAAACTATTCTGTTCTGAGGCTCTCTGTTCGTTCACTGGCTTTAATAAACCATCTGCAAAGGTATGCTGTGCTTCAGGTGAGCGTTGGCCGTGACACTGCTGTAGCCACACTGCCCTGTCTTGCAGAAAAAACTGATTATCTGAGTCATAGGCATGTATTTTATCGCTGTTGGAAAGGGGGTCCTGCTGAGTCTCAGGAACTGTTAGAAAAGCAGAAGGTTAAGGTTAAAGTACTTGAACTTTGACAATGATACTGACTGTCAAATATTCAATACCGAGCAGTTACTTAAAAAACACATAGAGAGGGACTCGGTTTAACCTGAAAGTTTAGATTTTGTTCAAATTTTACAGTATTTCAGTCATTTGAGTAGTAAGCCAAGCGATCTCTTGTAGAGTTATCAACAAGATGAGAAATTGCATTGGTTCCACATTCTGCCTGTCTCAGACGTGGAAGAGTTTTCAGATGTCTTGTATCGCTCTCAGCAGGCTGTTAATTCAGAAGTACTATTTACTTGTCTATTTTAGTCCCTCGCTCTAATATCTTAATACTTCTGGAATTGCCTTTTGAATGTAATGAAAAGGAGTGGTTATGGCTCCAGCGTAATTGAGACTGTCAAGGAAATAGGTGGAATTTTTACAGTGCTCTGAGACTTGATGGTATGTGACAGAGGATCATTCACTTCACTGGTCCATGGTAATGGAGTCTGATGTCTCTTTAAACTCCCTGTTAATAAATATAAGCCTGATTTCTTTTTTTTTTTTTCCTTTGCAAGCTTGCGCGTCTTTCTTAAATCTTCATTAGCACATACTAAAATAAAAAGCACTTCTTTCATGTTCCAAAAATATCCTATAACCCCAAAGCATCTTCTAGACTTTGGGATTGTACAGTTTATGGGTTTATTTCACACTTGTGTTTTGACACGTCCCTTCTGTTCCTACAGTGATCCAAAGATGGAATGACTGTGCAGTGTCGATCGCACAGAAATCTTTACACAGCAGAAAAAAAGCAGCAGTTTACCATAATTTACATAAGGAAAATGTACAGAGGAAGCATTGTATACAATGATGAGGAAGCTGCCGTTAGTGTAGTTGGGATCTTTACAACTACCGTCCGGATACATAAAGATTTATCTTCAGTTTGAGTTGCCCCTCTGAGAGAAAGCTGCACTGGCTCTGAAAGGGAGCACTGAGAGACCTCGTCAGACGTGCTCTTCGTTTTGTTTCTCAGCTCTTAGCTTTGGTTTGTTCAGTAGAGGAAGAACGGAGACATCCCTGCTTAGTGATTAATTTGGCCGCTGCTGGATGTTGGTGGTGGGAATTACGGTTCCTTAGAAGATTGATGTATATTTTAAGTAATATTTTAAAGTTCTGTGATGCTAATATCCCTCCCTGTACAGGACAAATAAAAATACTGCTTTATAAGACAGTTTCTGATAAGGGGAATGGATGAGAGTGGCAATGAAGAGGCATTCCAACTCGCAGTACTGTATTCTGTATTACTGTAATAAATACTTGTATTATAATAACAAGTGGGCAGGATGTAAGTTGCAGTATGAAAGGTCAGTAAATAAGATTTGCCTCTTCCAGGTAAAAACCTTTATGAATGTTCATAAATCTATCACTACTGTGGAATTTGAGGAGATGAATGCAAATAGCAGGATTTCATGACATGAGAAGGTACTGCGAGCCTCGCTCAATAGACGTACCAAAGTCCTGAGGCTTAATGCTCAACCAACAGACACAACTATTTCCCTTGGTGGTAGCAGAGAACACTGGAGTGTAATTACTTTGAAGTACTGTGTTTCAAATATTTGTTGCAGACTTTGGGTTGAATACTCTCTTGATTTTTTTCATAGGCTGGCAAACAGCCAAACGTGATAGTGGTGGAAGAAAAATGAACGGCTAAAATACAATAAATTGAACCTGGAAGATGAAGTCCTGGGATGTTAATTGAGATGATGGGTGGTGATGATTGTGTAGCTTCTCTCAAGTAATGAGGCAAAAAGGAGTTCAGGCACTGTTTTTGTTGTTGTTGTTCTGTTTTGTCCCTGTCCCCTGGGAGGATGAGAGGCACAGGGGAAAGCGGATAGCAGAGCTTAAGATGTTGGAGACGATTATTGCGGGAAACTAGGTGTCTATCTAGAGGATGTGACCAGAGACTTTATTAACCTACTTTGCTGTGGAGGTGCAGAAATGTTCTAGGAACCGTGCCAAATCCTGGAGGCTGTCGGACATGGAGGGGAATCTGGGTTTTCCTTGGCTGGCTACTGGGAATGGGAATAGAGGTCAGTGAACTGGGCCAGCAGTGTGGTAGTTCGTGTAATTATGGTACATGCTTTAAAAATAGAGAAGAAAGAAGTGCAAAAATACCTAGAGATGTTTATGTTTATTGGGCATGTTACTTATTTATGAACATGGCAGGCCTTGCAGAGCTACGCCATTGGCTGCGGGGGGGAGTTGCTTTCATGGAATTAAAAACTATATTCAAAGGAATGTGCTCTATAGCGTAATAACTTTGTCTAGCTGCGGTCCATATAGGCAGCTGGGAAGTAAATAAAAAGGTCTCAAGCATAGCCAGAAAATTTAGTGTAAATGGGGAAATAAATTTGATTTGGAAAGCAGTTTCAATTTTAAGCTTCCATGAAGGAAGACAAATTAAACATTTTTAAAGATATTAACCGTAACAGTATCCCTTTAATTTTCTATCCTTTCTTTTAAGTAAGATACTCTGAATCAATTTTTGTTCAAGGAGACAGATTTCTTGCAGTAATCAGTTTTGCTTTTAGCTCTGATTTTTAAAGAATAAGTGATAATGGCGCACATGCTTGAGGGTGTGATTAGAACGCAACATTAAAAGGCTTTTTAGGACATCTACGGTTGAAAAGGGAGCTCTGGAGAGGGCTGCACTTGGCAGCTGAGTGAGCCGGGAATAAAGCATACCTTTGAAGTGTGCTAGGAAGAACAAGTCGTTTAACCCTTTCACATAAAATACCTTTTAGTGAAAGTTAAATCTGGGTGGCTTCTCCAGGCTCGTCTGAAAGTTATTACATCAAATCTGTTAGCTTGTATTTGGGGTTTCTTTCCCTGAACGGAGCCTCTGCCGCTGAAACGACCACCCGTCGAGAACCCGGATCAGGAAGCCTGGGCTGTTTGGAGGAACGTGCAGTGCAGGTTCTGGAGTGCCTTTGAGTGGGTTTTTATTACCTGATGGTATTGTGTGCAGCGTGTTGAGGATGCACGTTGGCAGTAAGTTAATTAAATTGTCTTTTTTGATAATCTTCTTGGGGAACTTATTTTCTGTTCAGTGCCTTTAAAACACACAAACTGTTTTTCAAAACACGGAATTCCTGGATGGAAAACCTGTTTTGCTCGTGAAAATTTTAGGGGAATATTTAGCTGGCAGAATGTATTTCTGTAGGTTCTAGGTGTCTAAAAGTGTAAGAAGTTTTTACTTCAGTCTGTGAAAACGTTTACGCAACTTTTATCAATCTGCAAATGACTTCTTGTCTATTTAGTATCAGGTGATCCGTTGTGAGGAGCGCTCAGAGGGTGCGGAGCTGAGCCCCGAGGATGGGCAAACCAGGGGGGAACTGCTGGGGAGTGGCCTGTCCCTGCTGGGTGCAGCGCTGCTCCCCGCTCTCGCTGCTGGCCGACGGGATGCTTTGCAGTAAAGCAACCTGCTTCCTTCTGGTGCAAAGGTTAGCTCGCTGGAGTAAAATACACCTGCTTCCTTCTGGTGCAAAGGTTAGCTCGCTGGAGTAAAATACACCTGCTTCCTTCTGGTGCAAAGGTTAGCTCGCTGGAGTAAAATACACATCTGAGAGAGGGCCGTGGGCGTTGTGTCTTCCAGCAGCAGCGATGCTTCGACATCCTCCTGTAGATCTGTCGAGCCTTTGCTTCCGACTGTCACTGCATTGTCTGTGTAGTTCCTTATTCTACACCGACTGCTCTTGGATGTCTGTGTCTCGAAGTTAGGTCTTGGTGAAATCAAAGTTTTGCTCGGTAGTACCTCCTCAGCTATCTTTTTCAGTTTGCTTTCATATCCCATCTCTCAAAATAAAGAATTGTTTTTACCCACTGTTAATATTTCATTTTAGCGTCTTTGAAGAGCTGCCAGCCAGAGACTGCTGCAGAGCAGCAGTGGCCTGAAAATCATTAACAGCATAGCCCTTTCTGAAATACCTCAAAAAATAACAGCTGTTCTTTTTGACACTGTCTTTTAACAATAAAACCTTTTTCTTATTTTTCCATGCTTCTGTGCTAAAAAATCCGCTATCGGTACCAACTTTCACAGGGTGTATTCTTTCTGACCGCGTTAGAAAAGGGTTAATCTCTGCTGCAGCTCCTGGGGGCCCTTTGTAGGCAATGATTTGCAGCAGGATCCTAAACAGATTTTGGATTTTTTTTTTTTTGTTTTGGAAACTTCCGAAGTCCATGAGCTGCTGGTGAAAATATGCGGTCACTCTTCCAGAGTGTTAGTGCTTCGTTTACAGGTGCCTGCCTTGTGGCCCTGGGTAGCTACTCAGGGTAGGCAGATACTTACTGTAGCCTGCAGGTAGGGTAAGAAGAAATGATGCCATTTATTCTTAGGCTTGCGTCGCTGGCCACTGCATGAGTACAGATCCACCCTTCGTTGGTGCCTTTCCTCACGCCAGTGGGTCGTCATCCTCAAAATTCAGTGTATGTCTCTCAGCTTCTTCTTCAGCGTCAGTGCTGCTGTCTGTTTGAGCTGTTGGTTTCCATGTGTTTATTCTGTAAGTTAAAACAGCTTCCAGAGAGCTCTGGTCATTCCACTAAAGTGGAGACGACTGAACAGCACTGCTGTGGTATTTTCCTCCTTCTCGTAGCTTACCTGTGTCTGGCTTTTCCTTTAAAAATTACAGCCAAGGTGATTATGAGGATCTCCTTTAAAGGCGATTGTATCAGCTTTTGCATCTCTCAAACAATGCGTGTACAGCCAGAGGGTAAACCACACTGTAATACCACGCTAATTGCACGAGTGTGTGTGCTAAAAGCCTCTTGTGAGAAATCCAACAAAAACAAAGGCTAACTCCCTCCTAATGCTGTCGCTCAGTTAGCCACCGCTCCTGTTTCCCACTGCCGGGGCAGCCGAGTCACTGCGCGGGCAGCATTTCGTGTGGTCTGTCGCATGGAACACTGACTCTCGGTGGGGATTTGGCAGGCAGGGAGGAAAGGTTCACAGAACATTAAAAAATGAAGGACCTCAAATCAGCAAACTTTGGTTATCTACAAGGAATGCTGCGTTTTGAACTGTTTTCTGCAGTTAGCTGGTGGGGTGGGGGATTTCTAGAGAAACTCTCCGTGTGTTAGCTGAGCCCTCTAAAACAGATTAATCCCACCTATCCCTCTCCTTAGTGACGAGACAGAGCCAGTGTGACTGACTTAGATCATTTTTGACATATGCTTAAGCTGTCATTGTTACTGAAAAAGCAGTCTGTCTGTCTTCCCCTTTGTCTCGGCTACTTATTTTCCTGCTTTTTCTGCGCCACTGTGCCAGCACAGCTGTTTGCCTGGCCACGCGGTGAGCCAGGCCCGGGAGCCCAGCACCGGCCGCTAGCCCGGCCTGGCACGCCACGCTCGGGACCTTGGGCTGGCTTCTGGGCTACTACCGGTAGACAGAGTGCCTTGGTGTGTGAGTAATTCAGCTTCCATTAAGAACTGTCGGAAAGCTTTAAGATGTGTTTCATAAGCCTCGGTGAGCTCCAGCACTGCTGGTCAGGGAAGCGTTTGGAAGAAAGATTCTTCGGTCTGTGGTTGGAGAAAATACTCGTGTTTATTAGGCAAGGTCACTGGGGAATCTGGAACGTGACCTTTGTCCTGTCTCGCTTGTGTTTGAGTCTAATAGTAGGATTGTTAAAGCAGCTACTTTACTTTGCTTAAAAACTCAGTGTGTGTATATAAATTTCCTTCTAATTCTTCAGGGAGAAATGTGTTGTTAAATACTCATCCGTATACTGGTTTGTTTCTTAACATCTCGTGCGTTACGTACGTGCTTTCCTTGCCTCTCCACGCTGTACCTAACAGTCAGCTAAGGATTGTTGATCAGATTGGGGTGTTTCTGCAGAGATCACTGCCTGTCACTAACTCCACAGAGAGCAGTTACACCAGATCCAGTGGCCTCTTACTCTCTGTAAACTACGTACCCAGCCAAACACATCAACGTAAGCGGTTGATAGCTGCACATCCTCTCCCTGCCCTTGCGCAGCAGTCTTGAGAGTCTTTTGGTTCTGTGACCTTCTCTGAAGGATTTTTGTATTTCACCCCATGCTCTGGTGCATCTTGAGAGACGCGAAAGTGTGATCAGTTGCGATGCTGTGTACTGAAAAAAGTGGTTTGTTGGGTATCACGTGCCCTCGCATATGAGCTGCATTATTTGCTTAGAAGTGATACACCAGGTAGGCTTGGGTGAGCAGCTGAAACTCTCACAAGACCACATTTCTTACATATCTTAGAGTAAGGCTTTCTGGAAAAAGTCTGTGCGATTTAAGAATCAAGCAACTGAGGAAAAAAGATCACTGACTAATAAGAAATCCTGTTAAGTTGTTCATGTGTCCTGTCCCCTCCCCTTCTGATGTAATTTCGTAGGTATTCCCTATAAACAGGAGGGCAGGTTCACTTCCCTTTCAGAGCAAACTCCATCGGCAGTTTCCCACACCGCCCCGAGAACATTCTTTCATCATCTTGTTTCTGTGTAATAATTGCCATGGAGTGGTTGCAAACTTGTTTATCTGCCAGCTGAAACCCGTGAACAATGTGTATGTGCTGACCTGGATTCGGGGAGGGAAAACGTTACGGTGGCGTAGTCTTCACCTTGACAGTTTGCCATCAAGATGGTAGAGAGCTGCTGAAGACTTCCAGTACGTAAATGAAAAGGCTGAATGCCGGCAAGGATTCTCTGAGATAAGGGTTGTCTTTGAAAACATTTTAACTGAGGTCTGGGTTGTATCATTCATCTTTTCTGTAGTTCTATTACTGTTTAAATTCTTATTTCTGGAGCGATTAGCCTGCAATGTAAATAGAAGCAAAAGTCTTTGTAAAGTATCTTCTTTTTTTCTTTCTAAGTTTTGTCAGGCTCTTTTAGACTTTGTCGTTCATAACTATAATAAGATAGCATTTCTATGACATATAGTCAGCAACCCCCCTGGTGTTTTCCGATGGCTGGAAGAAGGACGATTCCACGTAGGGCACTCGGCTGCAGCTCAGGAGCTGCAGTCCCCATTTCTGGCTCTGTCCGTAAGCTCGCAGCATGACCGAGGGCCTGCTTCCCCGCCGTACCCAATCTGGTGTAGCTGTGTCTGCTACCAAAAAACAGCACCGTCCTGCGCCATGCCCCGGCCGTGGTCGCCCAGCGTCCCCTCCGTCACATCCAGGGATCGGGGCTTCGGGGTGGCTTCATTCCGCTTGCGCGTGTTTGGCGCTGGGGCCGTCTGCAGCGGCTGGCCCTGCTGAAGGACTCTCCTCCTGGGCAGCCCCTGACCGCCCGCTGCTGGCAGGGGGGCCAGGAGCAGGGCCAGGAGCAGGGCCAGGACCCCTTCCCCCTGCAGCAGCTTGCGCAGCGTCAAACCGCTTGGATGAGTGCGGCCTTAGCGAGCGCTGCTGTCTGTTGGGGGGATACAAGTCTTTCACTGGGGATAGTCCTGTTGTATCTGCGATGGTTTGGAGACGTGGTCAGAACGAGGGTGCGGGTGCCTGGAGCTTCTCTGCTTCTTTCCCCTGGTGTGTCCTGGTGAAACAGGAGTGCTGGTGGTGCCGTGGAAAGCCCCACCCGCGAAGGGTGGCACGGGACCGAATTCCTGCCGCGGACAGAGGTGTGACTGTGCTGGTAGGCTTGACTGCCTTTTAGAGAAAAGGAACCCAAGCAGTGTAGCTGTTCTTATTGTACAATAGGCAGGCTGAGACTTACTAATGAATGCAGGGTGAGATACGGCAGAATTAAACCCGATGGGCTGTAAGTGCCTTGCAGCCTTCAGCCCAGAGACATGGGATGCAGGCTGCTTAGGTGCAGCAAGGTTAACTTTCAGCTTGATTGATGGTTTAATGAAGGATTTTGTCAAGTTTTAGTGTCTAAGAAAAGGGCAATATTTCAAGTGGAACACTTCAGTTTGTGTTAAGCATTCAAACATATGTGTATTGCTTTTTTTTTCTTTAACAAGACCCAAAGTCTGAAATAAGACAAATTGACTTGTTTGTGTGTATCTCAATCTCTTCCGTGTTTGTTTCTTTTCGACTAGAGGGATCCTCTTTGTAGTGTTTATAGAAAGGGAGAACTGGACAAAGCGATGTTGCAGAGGAGACACATTATTTGAAATAACAACTCTATCAAATACCTTCAGAAATGGAGAATAGAGAAATAACCCTCTGTAATATTTCGGCTGTAGCAGTCAGGGTGTTACCCTTGCCGGTATGTGATGCAGCTACAGCAAACAGTCGTTGCAGTTGGTCACCAGTTCTTAAGTGTCTGAATCATGAAGCCAGTTAGTTTAAGCAGAGATTCATATGAGTGTTTGCTTTGCTTTCTTACATCCTTCTTAAGTACCCGAAGCCTCGGTAGGGTAACGGGAAGAGCACCGTCCAGTCAGCTTCTTTGGATTTTGCAAAATCTACCGTTTGATGGTTGTTACAATTTAAGACTCTGCCATTCTTGCGTCGGTGAAGTGTGAGTGGCAGGGGGAGACAGCGGGTGCTGTCAGAGGCAGCAGCAAAGGGAGGGCATCGTGACCCCGGCTGTGTCAATGAACACGCAGAGCTGCTCTTCCGACAGCAACCCTGCTACTGGTGTGAGCGCAAGTTAATTGTCCTGAGGGACTTGGAATTGCTGTGAAAGCAGAGCGTCTGACTTCGTCTAATAGTATTAAAAGTAGCTTTTTGCCATGGTTTGTACACTATAATGAAGAATCCTAAATGATTTGGTGTTCTGACAGAAACATCTGGAATCGTATAATTCTTCAAGGCGTGATTAAAGCCAAACTAGATATTCCTTGGTATCTCTGCTCCCAGTTATAGTTATTAACTTATTTTTTTGCCCCATGCCTATATATATGTTTTCACTACGTTATTTTTGGTTTAAATCTTGGTCTCTTATCTCTCTATCCCCAGCTACAGTTGATGCTTAATAAGTGAAACCTTTGCAGACTTCAGTCGTAGCTTGAAAGAGCACCCCGTTGCCTGTGTGCTGAGTGATGGATAGATTCCCTGCCTGCTGCTCACTTCCCTGCTAGATTCACCCAGGGTGTAATAGCCTAACAAAGCAGAGGAGGGAATTGAAATGTGTTCTTCTGAGAACAGCAGTAAGTAAAGCTGCCTTTCTAGTTGTTCTCTCAATTAGCTCCTAGGAGATTTTCCCACTTTTCTAGTTTCTCTCGGGAATGTGTGACCTGGCAGCATATTGCTATAAATAATTATTTTGCTGGTATCAAAGCAGGTACTGTGCACAAACACAAGGCAACATTTTCAGCATCTGTACGGGATGCTGTAAATACCAGGTTTTCAGACAGGCTTCTGTCTGTCTTTCCTTCCTCTTTCTGCTCTTCGTTGGAATGCAGTCCTGACATTTCTGATCTTCATAACTTTGATTGTTAGTTTTGTGCTGCCCCTTGGAGTGGAATTGCTAGTGAGTGGTATAAAGCTCACAAGCCAAGCAAGGGGGTGAGGAGCAGTGCGAAATTGTGGCAGCTGTGGGGGAAAGAGTAGAGGAATTGCTTTCAAGCTGGATATTACTTATTTAGAAGTGGGTTATTTAAAAGAAAAAAGAAACTGGCCTCATGCGTATGCCACAGGAGCCCCATTTAACTCATTCCTTTATCAGAGACTGCAACAGGAGCACCAGGAAAAGACTCTTGACGTAAACTGATTTTTGTTGTGTGGAAGCATCTGAAAAACCCACCGAGCAGACGGAGCAGGCCGTGCACACAGCCAGGGTCAGGTTTAACCGTTCCGCAATGCCTTTAGCTCTTCCTGTCTGTTGAATGGTCCCACAACCAGTGTCAGCATCAAGCATCGATAAATCTGTGGTGGCTGTCAATATAAATGGGAGTTTTTTGTTACCTGATTAAGGGCTGACTGTTTTGTCAAATCTTTGACTCCCTAACGAGGCAGTGTGAGCCACGTCCACGGGAGGACGCTGATGTTTGCAGGTGCCCATTGCCTGGTTAAGCTCTGACATAGCAGAGCTCAGTACTGCTGCATGTGAACTAAAGAGCTGTGGTGCTTTGAGGCACAAAGCCCTGTCAGTTTACTCAGGTGAGGCTCAGCAACAGGAGAGGCTCAGGAATTGGTACTCACAAGGTTTGTATATCTCCCTTCAGTCGCAGCGAGAGAGAGAGGAACCCAGTTCATGCTTTGGGGGGTAATGGTTGAAAGGGTTTTTAGGCATTCAGCAACTACTGTCATACCCCTATAATCTGTCGGGTTTTTTTTTCCTCTAGGAATTAGGAAGGAGGTTTGACAAATGGCAGGGTTCATACCAACAGGAAAACCAGAAAGTTTGCACTTTGTTTTACTGTTCATGTGTAATTAACAGTGATTTATGAGGACTTAAATTTAAGCAACTGCGAAGTCATGGCTTTCTGCAGAGCAGATATAAACTTGCTCAACTGTAGATGATCATCATTCACGCCCTAAAATTTATTTTCAATCTGAACTAGTTTTTGTCAAAGCTGAGAGTGGGATCCCTTCATTCATGTGCAACCAGCAGCATTTTCTGGCAGTACAGCTGAAGAAAGCGTTTTGAAACGATAAAAAAACCCCATTTTAGGTGTCTTTTTACAATGACTTCCTCTTCAAACTTTCTGGTTTTCATTTTTCTATTGGAACTCCAGGGATGGCTTTCACTGAATTTGTGTCTTGGGTTCAGATGTTTAACTTGGAAGGTGTTACTGTCAGTCCTGACCCGGCTGGTGGCCCAGCTCCCAGAGCGTGTGCGTTGGGCCGGGGTTTCCAGTGTAGGTGCTGTTTGGTTTGGGTGATGCGGTCAGGCTGCTCACTTCAAACCGCTGTTAAGGCTTACGTCAGAGATCAGCACGGGCACAGCCACAGAGGCAGCGTAACTGAAGGCTAACGAACGCGAGTGGCTTTTCTGGAGTGCTGGGCTGTACTTGCACGTGTCGGCAGCTTTGGGCAGCGGGACAGCAGAACTCCTGTTCTTTTAAAGTACTGTATTGAATTCCAGACTTTGCCGAAAATGTTTCGGGTTACTATTCTAAAGCTGAATTCTGTTATTCTGTTTTAATACTTGAGTAGAATTGGGACTGGCTGTTTTAATCTATTACTTCATTAAAAGGCACCTTTTGAGGTCTTCTGGTAGTTTTGTGTGGAGGTGTGGCAGGCACTGTCTGAAGAGTGCGTGTGAGGTAGGTGAGTGTCGGTTGTAGGTTTTAATAGTTCAATTGCCAGACTAATGAAACGAATATTAGCAGTTTTTACTTTAAATTTCATTTTATTAGATAGGACGATGTGAACAGATTTGGTATGGCCAAAATCAGATGTTTGTTTTGTATGCACATTAAAAGCACAACACGTGTAACATTAAGTAACTTACGTGAAGTGTCTTTTGGCCGGTCACTAAGCCAGGGACGCTTTGGGAGAGGGCTGCTCTCCCTGGAGATGACGGGAGCTGCCCCGGAGCTGTCATCCTCTGGCAGGCTGACCTTCGCCTGCCAGTGCGGGTGGGGAACCCAGGGCTGCAGGACCAGTGGAGCTCAGCCCAGCCAGCCTTTTGGCCATGGAGAAATCAAAGCATTCCTCTGTACCGGGCTTCAGCACTTATCTCTCTTCTCGGGTACTGTTTGTGCTGAACCCAAGCAGCTGCTGCCCTGAGTTGAGAGAGAACAAACTCAACATGGCATGAAATTACTGCACTTCCCTCCACACTCACTGGGGTTGTACTGTTACCAGCTACAAGCAACTGGGCCCTGCACGAATAGCAAGAAGTGCTACTTTGTGAGTTTAACGTTAAAACCTTAGCAAGACACAATGCGAGCTTCCGAAGATGTCTCTTAGGGTCCATCCCATAGTATGTGTGAGAGCAGTTTTCTTGTCAGCTGCTGGAAGGATGCTTGTACTCGTGAGATCTGGGAAAGGCAGTTAGGAAGTTTCTGTCTGGAAATACAGTTAGAAGGTGGCCATTGAAAGCAGCTCTGAAAGGTCTGGCGCGCAGCCTCCCAACGCTGTGTTGCCGCTGCGGAAAGGTGCCACCTCCGGGGCGTTTGCCACCGGTGGATCCGCTATCCAAAGCCTCCAGTCCCAAACAGATGATTAATTTAGCTCAATTAGCAATGAACCAGCAAGCAAGTGGCAGCTTGTTCTGGTATTTCTTCCTCTTCCTGCAGATCAGTCTCATCCTGTCTGCTGAGAGGTTGAATTTCAGAAGCAGCTCCGTCACCCGCCGTAAGTTCAGCGTTGCCTGGCTGGTGCTGCGGCACCAGAGAAGCGTGGGGAGAAATCCCCTGAGTGCATAGCTGCAGCCGGGCTGCCTTTCACCTCCGAGTGCCCGGATCCCTGGTGCATCTTGTCCGGAAAGCCCCGGGACGTTCCTGCTGGGGACACACCTGGAGAGCAGAGGGACTCCGGCACCTGCTTTGTCAACCCAGCAGGCGTAGAGTTTTCCTCCACAGCAGGTTTTGATGGGGTCTTTTAGCTCTTAGATTTCAGCCCAAAACCACAGCAGGCTCTCCTTGCTCTCTTCTTTAAACAGTGCTGGTTTTATTGATCTGATTAATTGCAGGGTGTTCAAGCACTTTTTTAGTTTGTTTACAGTGTAAAGTAGCAATTGTGTCTACTTAAAATTCTTTTGTTGCAGTTACTTTTTTTAGATACGGTTCTAGGGAAAAGGAATGAAACAAACCCATGTATTTAATGTTCTTCGCTTTCTTCAAAAAAAATTGTAGAGCATGCTCTAAACAGGCTATAATATATAGCGTAAAACAACTGTTGAAGGCTTTAAATAAAGTATTTTTCATAGCCAAGGTAGGCACTGAACTCTTGCTCCAGCTGCACCGCTGAGGGTAGCGTAGCCAGGAAGGTGCTGGTGCCTGCCCGGGTATTGGCAGGCACGTGGGAGCAACACTCAGCTTGTCAAAGCTCTTGGGTCTGTCCCGTGTGATGCTCCGTGTGTCGTGTGATGCTCCGTGTGTCGTGTGATGCTCCGTGTGTCGTGTGATGCTCCGTGTGTCGTCATCGTGCCCAGGGCTGGGATTTCTGCCCCAGCTGGGACTGTCCCCGGGAGCACAGCGGTCAGCAGTGGTGTCACAGCTACAGAGGGAAATATCAGTAATTCAGCAGCGTCCGCAGTCTAATCGGGAGGAGGCTTATGAATAAAATGTTACAGCTTCGTTTTTGTAGCAGGAATATACCTCTTTAATTCCCAGCGATCGGCAGCTTTTTAAGTTATTTAAGTTATTTTTAAGCTTATTTATTTATCTATTTTTGGCAAAACCTTGGTGGGGGCCAGAAACGCTGTCTCATAATGAGAGAATACCGCTAATTAGCCGATCGGCAGCACTTGGCCTTGTGAGCAGTGGAACTCCCAGCTCACACTGGGATCAAATGTGGGTGAGTCGGGGAGGCACTGCCTGGCACTGGCCCCGCTGTGCCGCTCAGAATCTGCCCCCCTCATCCCACGGCTGCGGGCCAGCCTGGAGAGCCGCCCGCCCTGGAGGGATCACCCTGGGATCTGGGGGGGACGGGCTGGGGTTAATCTGCCAGCACCCTGCGGTGCCAGGGAGGGCATCTCGCGCTGCCCACCGCGAGTGCCCACTTGCTTTAGCAGTCCCTTTTCTGTAGCCCTTCCAGTTTTCATTCATCTTCTTTCCAGCTTAGGCAAGAGGCAAAGGTCTGACAGAAAATAGGAAACGTGCTGTGAATTGGAAGACCTTTGCAGATTCTTTTCAGCTCTGTGTCCGCCCCTCCCCTGAACCAGCCCGGGACCAGCCCTCCCGAGCCCCCCGGCGCCCCTTGTCCAAGGCACAAAGCGCAGTGGCTGTTAACCTGTGTTCTGGGCTGGGTAGTTCCCTGACTCCCAGCCTCTAGTGTCGGGGCTGCTGCTGACTTTTTTGCGTCGATTGATTTGTATGTTGAAGTCAGATGCAGTACTTGGAAATAAGGCAGATACTTGAATACCCCACTCTAGTTTTTTACTAGATACTTAAACAAATATGGACCTGAGACAAAAGCAGAAGCCTTCTGTGTCTGTAACAGAGTGACATGGTAGACAGAAAAGCCAGCAACTTTAAGGACAAATGTAGTCATCAGGGTACATAGCTGGATGTAGATTCTTTCGTGGCTATGGCATTGCACTGAGAAGAAAGTTCTTCTGGTCATCCCAACGAAAATACGCAGGAAAAAAATGAAGTTTTCTTAACAACTGAAGATCTAGAAACCCTGTTTTGTAGAGGTTTGAGAAGATTCACCTTAAAGACTGTGACTGGGGATTGAGGCACCATAATCCCCTTGCTCTAGTTTTATGGTTCTCATTATAAAATTCTATTTTCAGAATCTAATTACTTTAAATTAAAATACTTGCCATGTGCAGAGCACCTTATAATTTTGAAGTACCAATTGCATCCCACAAGCTCTGTAGGAGAAAGACGGGTATTGTGCTTGGTTTGTGTTTGTGGAAACTTAGATACCATGTGCTGTTGTTTCTCCGAATGTGAAGTGATTTAGTGGTAGATCAAGTGATAGCCTCACATTGGCTGGTGTTCCATCAGAATGGGATCATTAGGTTTTTTTCCCCTCTTAGGAGGGGAAGAAGAAAGCAGCAGACCCGGCAAAATCAAATCTGTGTAACTGAGAAAATGTTTTACTCCTCAGTCTGTTTTTGGGAGGTGCAGGAGATGTTTATCGTTGTGTCCGCTCCTCCACTCGGGGGGTTGATCTCACCGAGCTGCAGCGTACGCCGGAGTTGGGCAGCATGTGCACTGCTGTGCCTGTGTCACCCAGCAGAGCCGAGCCTGCCAGGGGGGGTGTTTGTGTGCTCCAGTCAAGGAATGATCACTCTGCCTTTAACACGACTCTCTACTGCAGGGCATTATGCCCTTGGATTAGGATTTTTTTTCCCCTCGAAGTGTCTTCGCGTTGTTTTGACTCACTGTCTAAGTTGAGAATGATAAGAACTCTAAAATATTCTTTTCTGATATAGAAAAAAATTGTCTAACAGTAGTATGTGATGTTCTGAATCTTTTATTCTGTAGGTCAGTAACAGATCCGCGAGATGGAAAGAGAGTTGCACTCAAAAAGATGCCCAACGTCTTCCAAAATTTGGTCTCTTGTAAAAGGGTCTTCCGGGAGTTGAAGATGTTGTGTTTTTTTAAGCATGACAATGTAAGTAAATCCGAAGTAATTTTGAAGTGTTTGATAAAACCTAATTGTAAAATGGAGCTATCTATAACAGGAGTTGTTTTGCTTTTGCTTTTAAGTTATAGAATATCTAAAATGCTTTAAAAGCTCTCAAATTATACTGTTACCAGACTTCCAGGGAACTCAGGTATCACTGTTGCAAACACTATAAAAAATGAAATTATCGAGAATCTAAGGGTATTCTTAATTTCCTTTCCAAAATGTTTGCAAATAGACAGGCAATACACTTCCACATAATCTTATTTTAGGCTTCAGATAAATGTCAATCTGCACAAAGCTCTGCCAGCTGGAGATGCTTTCTCTTCCAAGCGATTTCTTATTCCATCCTCCTCTCCCCTCTGTTGGTTTGTTGCTCTCACTTATTCCAGCAGAGTGGTTGTACAAGTGCTCCCAAACCTGCTCTAGGTAAGATCAGCTAGGTTAAGTTAAAACCTTAAAAAAAATCTTTGAATTGACCCATACAGTTTTGTGCCTGGAGTAAAAAGTCCTTACAGAAAGCGTTCCACTAGTGCAGCGGCGGGTGCAGTAACCTCTGCCGCTGCCGAGCGGTTACGAGCACGCTGGGAACGCTGTCTTCTCCTGGTGATGGGACCAGGAAGTGGGGATCTCTTTCAGAACCTTATTTCATTGCTTTTCCTCCTGTTTTAAATTTACCTGTTTATTTTTTATCTGCGAGTATCATAGGCCAATAAAGCTGTTGTTTGTGGCTAAGCACTGCACTCGGGGAGGTGGGGGTGGTAGCTGGGCTGCCTGCCGAGCTCGTACCAGAGTGCAGAGTCCCTCCACCACTACCACCAGTCTTCGGGAGGTGCGTTCTGGGATAAGATTTCTTTTGAAGTGGTACCTTAAAACTGCTCCTTACCTGAGTCTTCATTATGAAGGAAGATTTTACTGAGGACTATAAACTTAAATAAAAGCATCTCTGTCAGGAGTTGAGCCTGAAAACCACTGAAGTGTATGTACCTGACCTAAATGTCATAGATATTCCTTGTACGGGATCTCAAAGACTACACCAAGGTGGTAGTATTTTGTCCTGTGAGAGGATGGAAATTCTGTGCTGCTGCTTTTATGCCTTTTTGAAATAAACCACTTTTCACTGGGTAGTTAAATTTATGCTTTTAAGCTAGTACTTGAACAGCTGGAAAAAGTCTCTTGAATTTAAAAAAAAAGAGAGAGAAACTGTGACTCTACAGAATATCTGACTTGTTGGCTATTAAACTCACATATCTAGCGAGACAGAATATCTGTCTGTCTGCGTGGGGTAGAGCAAAGCGAAGCTCTGCAGGAAAGGTGCAGTCTGACTGTGGTTTTGAAAGGGATTTGGTTTTGTTTGACTGGGACGGGTCTTGATCTTGTGTGGTGTTTCCTAGGTACTCTCTGCCCTCGACATACTCCAGCCTCCACACATTGACTATTTTGAAGAAATGTATCCTAAATATAAAATAGAGCATCTTACTTGAGGTAGGTGCAATTCTGATTAGCTTAGAGACTGCAAGTAGCTGGTGGAATCTCTGCAAGAGAACTGCAAAATCCTTCAGCCCATATCCAAACAGCTTTATTTAAAGAAGTGAACCTGTCCTATCGAAAAGCTCTTTGTTACTGTTCACACGGCAGATGAAACGGTGCGGGATTGAACATGAAGTTTTGCATATGGTACATGCAGGGTGCTTGTGGGATTTACCAGCAGATGCTGCTTCTACTAAAGGCCGTTGCCCCAAAGTACTGTTTGGAAAGCTATAGCCAGTAATTAAGTTCCTCTCAGTTATTAGTACCTTAAAATGCTTCCTGGTGCTTTCAGACCGTGCTACTGTCACACGCTTTGAAGCCAGGACTTTTCGGGGCTGTTTCAGCAGATGAGTTGGGTCTTGGCTTTCCTTGATCAAGAAAGGAAATTTTGTTATGAATTGTCTCTGTCTTGATCAAGAAAGCAGATTTCACACAAATGTTTGTGCTGTTTAATATGTCTCTGTTGGAAAGGTACTTGCTGTCTATGGGTAAATGTATTATAAAATTGAATTTTAGTACATAACTCGACATGGAAATGTAATGTGTATTTTGTGGGTTGTATTTTTGGTTTTGTTGTTTGTCTGTGTGGTTTGGTTTGTTTTTCCTCAAACTTTGTTTGAGTTATCTTCTGGTTTTAGGGCTGGAAACTCTGCATTCTTAAATACTGAAAAGCCACTGAGCTGGGCCAGCTCTTGCTCACTGTAGTTGGAAGAGAAGTTCTGTCATTCAGAGCAGGTTGTTCTAGTACTCTAGCTTTTGAATTGCTAGAAATTACTGCAATGAGTTGGGTACAGCTTTTCATGGTACAGAAAGTAGCTAGAAATATTGTGAGAACTAGAACAAAAAACTATTTTAAGTAGGGATTATTCTGTTCCCTACAGAGACTTTACTAGCTACAGACCAGGACTCTTAATAAAGATTGTCTGCCCAGATTAATCACACTGTCTGTCCTCTTCTTTATGCTATTTTAAAAGTTTAACATGCTTAGATCTATTTTTTTAGAAGTTTATAGATAATAAAAAATGAAGTTGGTAATTAGCACTGAATGAGATTGTGTGTTTCTGTTTTATTCTTTATGTGTGTAGGAAAAAAGCTCCTCACCAGACTCCTGCCTGTGCCAGTTCTAAGATTATTTGCAGTTTTATGAAGTGTTCAGACATTTTTATAATATGCTGTTAGTGACAAAATATCCTTTGCAGACCTTAGGAAAAGTGGTATTTTAGAGAGCAGATAATCAAATATCCTCACACATTGACATTTCCATTATCGAATTAGCATTCCAGTACAGGGCTGTGCCGTGCAGCCGAGGTCAGCTAATAGACTTCTCTGTTTTCTGTGGAAAGCCCCAAAAGCAAACACTGGAGATTAAGCTAGGTGCTGAATCGTGGAAAGCATCCCTGGTATCGCAGCGTATTCAGCTGTGTGTCATCTCATTATCCTGCTGCTCCCTTCACACTTCTGGCTGCACTCTTTCAAGTTTGTATTTCACAACTAAACTGTGCAAATTAAAACTGCCTCCCAAACCTGAAATTGTTCCCAAAATCTCCTTGTAAATTGGGCAGGGCGTAGTGAAATGGCCGCTGTGAGTTTATGTAAGAAACCTGCCAATCAGTCTTAGTCTGCAGATGTATGCATATACGTTCAGGAGCACGCATAAAGGGGCTTGGGGTTTAGTTTCTAAAATGATACCGTTTTCATAGAATTGTAACTGGAACCAGAGAGCTTTTTCTGTTGCCTGGGTATATAGCAACAAGCTTAGACCAAAATGACGCAGTGTCCCCCAGATGTCCCCGTCACGTCTCCTGCACATCCTCGCAGTGCCTTGGCTGTGCTGCTGAGTCTTCAGCGGAGCCGCTCCAGGCTCGCGTGCTTCAGCTTGCGCTCATGGTCAGGCTTTGGCAGGGTGTTTGGTAATTACTACTTTTTTGTATGACCCACTTCACCAGACAATTAATGGGCAGAACGTTGTCACTCTTTATTTTTAGATAAGCCGAACTTTGTGAAATATGGTCTGATCTATTTATAATGCCTGGAATTGACTGGTGAAGAAAGTAGGTGTATTTAAACTTGGTGACTTTAACCGAAGTACAGCATGGTTTACTGCCTGATAAACAGCTTCATTGGTTGACTATTCCTGTACTAGGGCTTTTTTGTACCAATGTTTGATAAAACTCTCAATTTTTGCTTTGGTATTTTTTTTTCATGTGAACATCGTATGAGTGGTCTTCAAAACCTGGATTTTGGTTACTTGCACTAGTTCAACGCCCTCATTTTATAACAAGTCATATGAGTTATAAATCAGATCTAGGTTAAGGATTACTCCTTCCGTGTAATTGTACAATCAAGAATATTTAAATGGGATAAGCTTATTTTTATGAGCTTAGTTGCTGCCAAGTTTTGAATATAAACCCAGAAATGTTAGTTTCCTTCATGGTTAACTGATTTTAAGTCATTCTGACTAGTATTTTATAGGACTGTAGGGTTTTTTTAATTTGTTTGAATGTCTTGACTCTACTGTTGGTAGCAGAAGACTGTTTGCTCTGTGTAGTCTTCTTTCTCCTTTTTTTGAAAGAATTACAGCAGTGCACTTATGACCCTTAAATTCCCTAGAAGAATGAATGAACAATTGGTGTTTCTCTTTTTATGCACAATTTCAATTTCATGTGCTGCTGTTTACTGTAGTATAAGGAGAACTTTTGTCAGTCTCGTACACTGACTTGGAAAGATTGTCATACTGGTAGAAACAAAGGTGTGCAGCAGTTCCTTCCCATTGATCGTATTAAGAGGCGAAGGAGCTCTTTTCTGACATATTATAGAGTAATTTCCTCATCTTTATAGGGTGGAGGAGAGTGGACAGGAGCAAGGTGAGATTTGGTTCCTCCAGCCAGTGAAAGGGACAGCGACAACACTGTTGGGGCACCAAGCAGTGTATGCTCATGATCCTGTTCTTTCACAGTACCCTTAGGAAGGATCTCCTTGTTTAAGTACCCTCTGAAATGTCTCTGTGTCAAGTTCCGCTGGGCCAACACACAAACAAATCAAAGAGGGACCTGAAGGATTAAGAGGATTAGTGTACTCCGTAGAAGGCTACAGGTTACCCCTTTGCAGCTGGGAACACAACAGTTTATATTGTTGGATCAGGCGGAATTGCGCTCGGATTCTCACTGGGTACTGGCGAGGTCGGAACGGCCTGACGTACTTCTGCCCGGTGCTGAACGCACGCTGCTGCTCCTGCCAGACCAGTAGACTGCGTGAGAGCCTGCGATTGGTACTGCATCTTTTAAAACCTGTTTTAAAGGCCCTTTGTTGAATTGTCACTAGTAGTTAGTAGTTTATCCACAGATCCGTTACGAATTAATTCACATTGCCCCTTGCACTCTTGCTTTTCTCTACTCGTGGAAGTGTTTGACAGTTTTACTGCATCTGCCCATAAGTACTGTAAAATCTCAGGCTAGTGATCTACAAGGAGCGCTTTGGAGCACAAACATGTCAAATTCAGGTAACCTCAACACCAAATAATGAAATAACTGAAGGAAAATTTGAAGCTAGTGCTGAAGCAGTAGAGTTTATTTTTGTATTCTGCAGCGTGACCACCCCTCTATTTCAGACACATGTTCTTACTGCCACGCATGTCTTACCGGTGTGTCTTGCTCTTGCTGACCCCAGCACGCAGCCAGGAAAACCCATCACAACAAGGCTGTACACAGTTGTGCAGGTGTGGTGTGCCAGATGTGATACAAAATGAGGATGTTACAGGCATATTTCTACTGGGAAGCTATAAAGTCAGAGAAGAGAAGAGAAGAGAAGAGAAGAGAAGAGAAGAGAAGAGAAG
>JANVCC010000196.1:6449384-6466884 GCA_025345505.1 Todiramphus chloris collaris
AGAAGAGAAGAGAAGAGAAGAGAAGAGAAGAGAAGAGAAGAGAAGAGGCATCCAAAACTAAGCTTGATAAGATCCTAATGTAAAAACAAGTATAACTGAAGTTACTACAGTAGGAGAAACCCCCTTGTACCTGCTTTACAGACAATCCTGAAACACATAAGAAAGAGGTTTGGGTTAGTTATTTTTAAAAAAGCATGTTTCTGTAGGAAAAATGGGAGGTATCAGCGAGGCACCTCCACTGTCAGCATCCAGCTAATCCACCTACCCCAGAACTTGTTCCCAAAGTGTTGGCTTCTTCCCAGAAAAAGTCTGTAGAATGGAGTTTTGAGGTATGCAGAGACCTGCTAAGGACGTATCCGGTCGCAGTGGGGGTACCACATCACAGAGCATGCCCAACGCCTTTATAAAACTGCCCTGTCACTTTTTAAAATCTACCAGCTCAGCAGGTCTCCCTGTCAGCAGAGTAAGTGAAGTTCTTCTGAGCTGTGCCTTTGCCTTGATAATTATTCTGAAGCAAATTGGTACATTTGTAGTTCTAATTTTATACAGCTACTTAACTAATTACTCCTGTCAGTAGCAATTTCTGTCTGGGAGTAACGTTCAGCTTAGCTGCATGTTGCAGCTCCAGCGGCCACCTCGTAGCCAGCGTGTTTTATAGCTCAACTTATGGGAGAAGACTGCAGGTACCTGTTAGAGCAGGTGACTGACATCCCAGAGGCGCTTTGTGGTTTGCTTTTTTGAACGTTTGTAGTGCTGGCCAGAGGAAAGTTGTTGACCCGCTCGGGTACCAGCTGTTTAAGAAGCTGCTGTATTTATAAAGGCAGGAACATCAGCGAGTGCTGCTTTTGCTCTTATATAGAGACCCTCATTAAATTATCCAGAGACAATAATCAGATAGCTGCTGTTCACGTTAATGGCACCTCTGAGCCCCTGTCAAGAGAGCTTTATTTAATGCGCAACAGACCTGGAGTGGTGCAGGTGCCATTTCAGGCCCTCATTTAATTTAAGCTGCTTTAGTTGGCATGGCAACTAGTTGAGACATCTGGGAGACATTATGGTTGGGATTGAGATTTAGGAGGATTTGTGGTGTAGCAAAACAAAAATCTTATCATAATAAAGTGCAGAGTAATGCTTTTGGATTTTTAAAATATTTTAAATTACAAATGAAACGTAAAGATTTGTTCCAGCCATAAGGTAAAAAACACGTTTTAAAAGGCTGCTATAAATATTTAAGAGGGTGTTTACAAAAGGAAAAGAAAAATTAGAGGATTAGAAATTATGGTACTGCAGGGTTGGTTTTTTTATTATTTCTGAATGCAGTTTTAATTTGGGTGGGTTTTTTGATCAAACAGTTGACAGTATTTGATTTATTAAATGAATTTTCTGCGTGGCGTGCTGATGGAAGGTGAACAGTTTGGCTGATAGGGACTTGGCCAGATAGGGTTTGCAGAGCAGCAGATGAAGGAGAGCACTGATTGCGTAGAGGTGAAAGAAAACATAAGACTTCTCGTTTGTTGTAAGTGCAGCTTGACCTGTGCCAATGCCCTGGTGATCGTGGTAAGAACAAGAAGTTTTTGCTGAAGTTGTCTTGCTGACTGTGTTACCAAGAGCTCGATACCCGAGCTCTGGGCTCACTGCTGTACTGCAGGTTTGACACGAAGCAGAGCTGGTTGTAAAGAGCGCCGGGCCCCTGGCAGGCTGGTGCTGGGATCTAAAGCCAGCCCGCGGCAGCCCCTCCACACCCCCGGGCTGGCTTTGCCCTGGGAGGAGAGGGCAGCTCCCAGAGCTCTCACCCGCCGTCGAGGGTTCCTGGGGCCAGCGGAGCTGGTGCCTGGCAGCGCAGGGACGGGCAGGCCTGGCGCGGAACCTCCTCACGCCCAGCAAAACCCATCTCCTTCCCGCAGAGCGAAGGCAGAGCTGTCCGTGCTCCGGCCTCCCGCCAGCTGCGCCAGGCCAGGGGCTGGCTCGGCACCCAGGAGATGCTGATTTATTTCCCACTCTCCCCTTGATCGCTCGTGGGGCCCCGGGGCGTGTGCCACCCCCACGGGCTTGTCCCGCGTGGATGGCACGGGGCTTGGTGGGACCTGGAGAGCTTCGAGCCTCGCGCGATACCTTCTGTAAAGTAGCTCAGTTGAGATGTGACTGCCGAGTTTTACCTTCTTCAGCCACAAATTTAATCACATCAGCACTTTTTGTTTCAAGTATGACAGCTTTTAAAGCAGTATTCTTTCTTAATTGTCGAGCTGATTAGTTGTAGAAGTTGAAAACTCTTCATATTGCAAGTTCAGTCCTTCAGGAAAGCCGAGGGGCTGAGGTGCTGTGGATTTGCTTTAATCTGTTGTGGAGCAGAGCTCGGCAGTCAGGACTGAAGCTAGCAGCGTTGCTGGGAAGGCAGCACGGGGCGGCAGGGGCAGCCGCTCTGCGCCTCAACGGGCTCCGCATTGCTGCCCGCTGCCGACACCCATGCGGCCCCTGGGCCTTGGGCAGCTGCAGCATCCCCAGGGTTTGGCAAAACCATCTCTTCCTGCATCTGTTACAGTAAAAAACCAGAAGCAATGGACACTGATTCTGCTTTTATGGGCTAAGACACGCTTCTTGTGTTTTCCACATTTCTCCATTTTTTGAAGCTTTATATTTTCAGTGTTTCCCAAATAAACACAGTACCCTTCTTAATCCACCCCTTACCTTAGCATAAGCCCCAGCAAATACAGCTCTTCTTCCTGTCTTCATTTGTGTAAACTCTCAGTGAGTGTGGCCACTGCTGTGTCCTGCGTGTCCGTGAGCACCTGGAGCAGTGTGTGCCCTTCAGCTTTGTGGCTCTTCCTGCACGTGGGATTCTTTTCCCCTTCCCCTTCCTTTTTTTTAATCCTCCTGTTATAACTCGGGAATGGATTTATGACTGGGATTTCTGTGCCTGTGTGTATGATGCTTGGGAAGGTAAACCAGTGGGGGCTGGGTGGAGTTAGGGTAGCGTAGGTATTTTCAAGAGTCGGCGTTACTGGCGGGGTCGGAGCCTGTGAGGTTCTCCTGGTAACGGGCTTCCCCAGGCTTGTGCCTGCTGGTTTGTCTGGTAAACCATGCTGATGTCTGTCCACTATCAAGATGCTATTTTAGTTGTTTGTAAGTGGTGCCTCATTGATCTTAAGGAAAAATGTAAAGGTTTTAAGATGCCATAAATGATATTAAAGTTTTGTTTCCTGAGCCGTAATTTCACTTTGGAATGATTTTGTAACAGCTGCCGTAATGCCAGTGCTGCTTCATTGAGTAATCTCTTCTTTCACAATCCGTTCTTTATTTTTATCCTCATACGAGTCTGGAGACTTGACCTCTGAAGAAACTTTATTCTTTTTTACTCAATGTCTCTGACCTGTAAGAGCTCAAATTCCTAGGAGTTAGAGTAAATGTTTCAAGAGATGATGTGCTGGACTTTCTGCTTTTGCCTTAACTAATACACTGAAGATACGTTGTCACTGAACTGATGCAGAGTGACCTCCATAAGATCATCGTCTCTCCTCAGCCACTCAGCTCGGATCATGTCAAAGTTTTTCTTTACCAGATTTTAAGAGGTAATTTTTTTTTTTCTTTTAAACTGACGAGAATTATGTAGTAGTAGTAATTTTTTCTCTATTTCTTAATGTTTATTCTCAAGACATCCTCATCTTGAGTTTCCCATGGAAACCTTCTTATTTAATGTTATGAATGAGTAGCAGCATTAATTATTCTAATTATAAGAATATGGCAGCCCTGGGTAACGAGTCCATTTGGAAACTTTTATCCACAAAATGGGATTTTTGTGCTTGTCTTTTGAGCATCTGATTGCTGTTAGTCCAGGTGCCTTTCCACTTGTGTTATTTGAGTATTTTCACTGGAATAAACTGAAAGTAAACAGACACTTTTATCTGGTAATTAATAAATAGTAGATCGCATTGATAAAAAGCAGAGCAAAGAAACCTAAATTATGTCCAGAATTAGTAAGGGCTACTCCAGGTAGGTACCTGTTGTGCTAGAGAGAGAACAAGAGACATTTCTGCTTCTGTGAGTCCCATGACTGGGGGAACACGAAACCACTTTCTGTCCAAGTGGCAATGCAAAACTGCCAGTTAAAGTTTGTTCAAGAGTTACTCGAATCGTCATTCCCTTTGCCCGGACATTTGGCCCGAGAGCTTAGTGTTCCCCAGTTTAATGCCATTATTTTTTTTTTTGCTCTATCCGATCCTACTCGAATCCTGGCCATTTTTCCATTTTCCATGCTTTGTGTCCTACTGCAGTTCATGTGCATGAAGAGCTTCACGCTGGAGCGCTCTCTTCCGCTGTGTTCCTAGGGAGGTGCTCGCTGCATTACTCTAGTTTTCTTAAAAAGCTCAGGAATGCAGGCTGAGGGGCAGCAAAAGCACACGGCAGCTCGGGTTATCTGCCTCTCCTAACCACCCAGACATCCCCAGGGGCTGGGATCAGATGTCCAAACTTTGTTAGCTGTAGCCCTGAATTTTTAAACTGCTCCAGTTAAGAAAAGGTCCCAGGCTTTGCCGTGGTTTGGGCCTGGATTCCCTCAGCCTTGTTTTATGTTACCTGCTGCTGGCTCATCAGGATTTAGTTTGGGGAGGGGAAAAAAAAGAAAACCATAAAAAACCCCACAACAACCAAATATGCAAATTAGCCTGGGTTCAATCTGAGTTTATTTCTGAAGTGCAGCTGTTACCTAGGAAATAAAGTCAAATTTTAGTGCTGCAGAAGTTAAAATTGTTACTTGGAGACAGAGCAAAAAGACTTATATGTCAATAGTGCAGCGCTGTGATTCGCAGAGTATCCTTGCCATGACCGGGGAGGGGGTGTTTTCAGTTCCTGTTGTTGTTGTTTTAAAAAAGGCTGATTGGATGACTTGCTCTGTCGAGCTTCTATGCCCTGAAAGTTTTATCCTTTCATTGAGTGGCTGAGTGTATGCTAGAGACGGGAAGGTAGAATGGTAGTAAAAATGAGCCAGTGGCAAAGTCTTTGGTCAGGAGTCGCAAGACCTTCCAAGAAAAAGCCTTAAACTTCTTCTAAAAGGAAAACTGGTATTTATTTTAATTTCGTTTAATATTTCAGGTCTGAAATATCTACATTCTGCTGGCATTTTACATCGAGACATTAAACCAGGGAACCTACTTGTGAACAGCAACTGTGTTCTTAAGGTGCTACTTAAATTTATTGACAATGTACATATGTGTATGCTGTTCATTAGAAACTAGTTGTTACTTTTTTAAACAAAATCATTTTAATATGAACACTTATCCTGAAAGTCATGTTAAAAGAAAAAATCCCACAAATCCTTTAAAAATTATAAATGAATCACCCATCTTCCTTTCCCCTTTATTCCCTGCCTCTCACTAATGCCTGAAAGCAAGGTATATGGGGTTCGTGTGTTTGACCTGGTGGGATCCCCTGTGCCCTCTGCAGCTGAGAGAGGCAGGAGGGCTCTTTAGGAGCTGCACTGTCAGGGTTCAGTGTGTGGGTCACAGCAAGGGTGACACACGATGCCTGAGACTCTTCCGTTAACTTCTGGGGCATATGAAATTCTGGAGGGCTTAGGCAGGTTGGATAGCTATGCCAAATATAAAACAGTAAGTTTTGTTTGCACTGACTTGCTGAGCATTCGAACTGAAAGTGTTGGTCTGTTTTCTTAACCCATCTGGTTCAAGAAACTTTGATAAATTCTGAAAGCCAAAGTGAGTGGAAGGCTGAATCTTTCTGCATATCATAACAAACAGAATCTGGTTTGGGATGAAATATTCTGTACCCAAAAGTTGGCAATATGTAATTATTATTTTTTTTTAGTGCAAAGGTTGTTATTTGTTTTGGGATTCTTTTTTTTTTTTTTTTATATTTCAGATTATAAATACTGTAATGCCAACTGAAAATGTACTGTGATTTCAAATAAAATTGTATTAAGTTGAAGTGGATGTGGAATAAAGTAGCATAATTTCTTCCTATTCCCCTTTCCCTGTGCCTGTGCAGTTACAGCAGATTATCTGATTTGTTTAAATGCTGGTTTGGAATTTCCCGCTTCCGTTACCAGAAGGTTACCTATTTGAAATGCATTAAGTGTTTTGGTTATTTTAATTTTTTTATTTACCTTCTCAATTTAGATTTGTGATTTTGGATTGGCCAGGGTGGAAGAATTAGATGAATCTCGCCACATGACTCAGGAAGTTGTCACTCAGTATTACCGAGCTCCAGAAATCCTGATGGGCAGCCGTCACTACAGCAATGCTATTGACATCTGGTCTGTAGGATGTATCTTTGCAGAATTACTTGGGCGAAGAATATTGTTTCAGGCACAGAGTCCCATACAGCAGGTATAATTAACTTTCCCTTTATTTTTCTTTTTTTGTACTGCATAATTTCGTGGAATCAGTTTGACTTTGAACCTCAATCTTGCTTGTGTCTTGCTTGGTTTACACGCAGGAGAAAAAACAAGCCACTGTGAAACACTGCAATGGTATCGTCCAGACAGTACTGAAGTAGTGGTTATTAATGTTAGCTTTTGAAATGTGTATTTTTTTGTAATCCCCTGTAATCTGTTGCGGTACCAAAGCTGCTGTGGCATTTTATTGAGATAAGGTAAAGGTACTATAACCAGGATCAAGCTTTTGTAACAACTCATGTGAGAGAGTAATAAATTCTCTGTCGAGGTCCAACTGGAGATACGTTATTGAAGTGTTTGAATGGCCAATTAGTAGTATCGCTCAGACTGCTTCACTTCAGGGGTTGGTCAAGTGCATAAGAAGGTGTTGCGTATTTTATTATGTTGTACAGCTGTGGCTGGGTGTAAAACCTTGAGATGCACCAGAAGACTTCACCTTTCCAACAGTAAGCAAGCTCATATCATATACATCTCTCTCTAATAATCTTGAAGTGCTGTTTTTACAGCAGATAGAAAATAATGTTTGCAGACAGGTACTGGAGGTGGCTGCATTTATACCTCTGTCTGAGAGAAGGAACAAGATGTGCATAAAAATGTCTCTCTTTAGTGTTGCTAGTTTTCATCTATAGATTAGCAACTACATAGCATCAAAATGTTGAGATTATGTCTATTGATTGACAAGAAGTAAAAACACATTCCAGCCTGTTATTAAAGGTGACAATCCACAGTCTGTTCTTCTCTTGTTTGTTTATGCACACAGCATTTTCACGGCTGTGAGGGACGTTGCCATTCCCATCAGCATGATGGTTTCAACTTCTGTATGTTGAAAATGCTGTGCTGTGTCTATACATTCTTCAGTCTGTGTCCCATCTAGTGATGCCTGTCATATCACTGTGGTCATGTTCCCAAGGAGGGATCCAAGTTACAACAGCTAACTTTTGATAGGGGTTTTGTGGGATTTCTTACAAGAAATGAGTTCATCTGTAGTGAGATAATCAGAAACACTCGAAATACAGTGTTTTCTAAGACTACCTATTTTGCTTTTTACTGATACTATTTAGAATAGTTAGCATTTTTGAGCTACAATTTTTGAGACCTAACAAAACTCTTCTGTGAGTGGATTGGAAGTGTCTGGGCTAAGACAGGAGAGCCGGCACCTTGAGAGATGTTAAACATGAACTCTCAGCAGATCATGATGAAAAATATTTTCAGTGCTCTTTCTTGTAACCATTAGAAGGAAGCGTGTGTGTTTACATCCACATCTCTCTATATAGATACAAACGTATATGAGCATATCACTGCTGGGAGCTTCAGGAGTAGCTGCAGAGCTCAGGGGCCGGCTCTGCTACGCCGCTGTCGCTTGCTATTTTACTTCTAGTTTGTTAATACATTGATCTCGTTTGTTGGCGCGGGGGGGTGGAGGGCACAAGGGAACACTTGGAACCAGGGTGCTGATCTGGCCATGGACAAGGATTTTCTTTTCAAATTTATTTTGCTTGACTTACTAGGGGAGGTTTATTTTTGTTGGCTTTATTCACTAAAGGAGTGTATGCAGACACTGTTGTACAAGTGAGGAGAAAGTTACCTGTTGCTTCCCAGAATGCAGAAGGTGAATGAAATGTCATTTCTTTTGAAGTTGAGACCAATTTTAAACACAGCAGCACTTTTGCTCTTTTTTAGGAAGCTTTTGTCATCCTTATAACCAGCACCACATTCCTTCTGCTGGGCAGATTTATTTATTTTATAAGACCTATTTTTCTCCTATATTGGAATTTTTTATCTAGTGTGTTTGCACTGTAGTTCCGAGGGCTTTTTTTCCTATTTTCTATGTTTTTGTTCCTGTTGATGGCGAAATATTTTGTGTAATGTAGTAGTTGACCTGTTTTCTGGGGGTAATTTTGTGTGGTATACATTGGTAAGCAATGCTGACATTCAATGGAGAACATTTGAGGTTTGGAGTGAGTAACACACTATTAACAATGACACTTAGCAATCTTCTCAACAATGCAAAATGGACTTTCATATCGCAATAAAATATTTTACTAAGCCTGTAAATAAAACAAGCTCTGAAGGTCTGAAAATAGCTCTGTTAGGGGTTTTTTCAGTGAATTACAGGTGTTTGTATTTGCCGTTGAAGCGTGTACGTTACGGTTTGGCATTTGCTATCTGTTTGGACTGATGCACACCCGAGAAGTTATTTACGTGAGCTCAAGAGCCTGCTGTGGTAGTGGAATTGGTTAGTGTGCCTGAGATCTCAGATGTGCCTGTTCTGTCCCTGCAGCTGGACCTGATCACAGACCTGCTGGGCACGCCGTCGCTGGAAGCGATGAGGACGGCTTGCGAAGGCGCCAAGGCTCACATACTCAGGGGTCCTCATAAACAGGTACTGCTGGGGCCGGCGGCCGCGCTGGCTCGGGACGAGCCTTCAGCCAGCCCTGGGGCCGGGCGTGCTCGGCGCAGCGTGGGCACGCTTCGGGCCTCCAGCAGATTCTCGCGGCCAGCTCGGTCATGGACGCTTGGTCTCGGGGCTGTCTCTGCTGCAAGCCCGTGAGGTTGAGCAGAGGTGGTTGTGCAGTGGTGGTGCCGTGGGTCACTGGTGCGCTTACTCAGCCTAATTCTGAGTTGCGGTGGTTCTTCACTAGTAAAGTGAAAAGGCTTGTCTTCTGTGTATTGTTTGACTTGATGATGCAGGTAAAAGTCTCCTTTTCGGAAGAGACAGTGTTTTGAATTAAGATGTTAAATTTAAGTGATAATAGTGGCAAAAGATGTAAATGAAAATTGGCAGTATAGTTCAGAGGGCCCCCGGGAGACTCCTGTACTGACAGGATCGAGTGTTAGAAGTGGAAATGGCCCGTTACCCAGATCCCTGAACAGAGCAGTCCAGCAGCTCATCACCAAAGGGTCCCTCACACCTCTGTGCGCTGACCAGAGCTGTTCACAAGGCACTGGAAACTGAGATGCAACATTCTGCATAACTGAAGTAAAAGATAATTAAAAAAAAACAATCCAACAAGCAACCCAAAACATACTAGGGAAAAAAGGCAGGATAAAGTCATTACGCTGAGCGGACAACAAGAAGGGCAAATGAAACACAGGGTAACAGATACAAGGAAATGCCTATGTGGGAATCCACAGGGCGGTACTAGAGCAGCGTGTCCATCCACTGTGGGCATTGCTATGACTGTTAGATAGTAAAAACGAACAAAAGTAATTACCTGTACGTGTCAAGTACTGGCAAGATCTGATGTATTAAGTTTGCATCTTTATTTTCTGCATGTTGAAGTCATTTCTCACATGTCTACTCACCACAATAGTAGTTACCATAGAAATGAGCACTGAATATATATTCTGCTATATTATTAACGCGGGGGAGTTCTGCCTCCTTAGCACTTTTGATTCACTACATCAAGTTGTCTCTATTCCATTTTATGGCAGGTTTTTCTTCTTTTAACATTAATAATAGGAGGATTTCCTTAAGACTTTCTCTCCCAGTTTTAAAACAAATCAAGTCTATTTTTTTTTGCTATCACATGCTACGAAAGTTGTAACTTTTAAGCTTTTAGTCCTGCACTTTCAAGGTTTGAGAAGTTTTATAGTGATAAAAGCTGGGAAAAAAATATTTCAGATATAGAAACATGTATACAAATACATGCAGGTAGAATACATTGGGTTTATTCTGATAACTTGATAACTGCTGGACGTTCCCACAGTGCAGTGGTTGTGCTCTTGGTAGTAGAAATCAAGAACTCTGGAATTTGATTGTTAGCCTTGTTCACTTTGTTAAAGTTGTTTGTTCAGGATGTTTCATCAAGAAGTGACACAGTACAGGAATGTCTTCTGGTTTTCTAACTCCAGTGCTAAGCTGTTCTGTACAGACCCCTGAACCGGTGTCTCTTGGCCCATCGAGTGGTGGGGATACTAAAAAGCAAGTGAGGTGAAATGGTATCAAATGGTATCCAGTGCAGATTTAATGTCCTGTAGCCACTAAGTCACAGGAAACAGATTATAAGCATCTAGTTCTGTGTCTGTTGAGGAAAACAACGTGAATTGCTTGTGGGGTGCCACAGAAGTTGAGGGCTCTGGAAACAGGGGTGCAGCACAGCTGGCTGATTCCTGTCACACTATTTCTCTGGCTTCACCTTCACGCACGCTTCAGGTTTGAATGCAAATTTGTGGCTTTTCATCTTTTAGAATGCAGATTTTGCTGGTTATAAATAGCTAAATGTTACCAGATTCTTAATTAGATTAATAGGGAGAGAAAAGCGAGTTAGAAACTGGTGATTGCTTTGTCACGCAGACTATTTTTAATCCATGTAGGTGAGCATGGTGGGAGTTAAGGGGTAAAGCATTATGCTGCTTTATGTAAAAATAGACTAATGCACGAAGTTCCTGACTTACAAAACAACCCACCCCACTGTGTTGGCACAATGCACATTTACATACTATGGAGACCTCTCTGTCAGTTCTGTGTTTAAAAATTTTACTGCAAACTAGATTGAAGTGAATTGATCCCGTTGCTTAACCGGCAGCCCCGGCAGAGCCGCTTGCCCTGCATTCCCAGCGCACCGTGAGGAGCGCTTTGGGCTTCTCGGGCCGTCACGTGCTGACCCACTTGTGGAACTGAAGCCTCTTGGAGGTCGTTCCCTCCCTGCTGTGGTCCTGGCATCCTCTGCTATGGGAGAGAGGTCCAGTGGGATGCTCCTTACTTGCGAAAAGCCCTGGCCGTTGATTCCAATCCAATCAAATCTTACAGCAGTTCGGTTTTCCCCTGTTTCTCCTGCCCTTGCTCGTACTCTAGTCAGGACATTTCTCTCTCTGGCCGTGGACCTGACTGCAGTTTTTTAGGAATTCTCTTTACAGCAGTGCCTGGCCTCCTGTCTACAAGGTGGTTCTTTTCTTTGGGGTTTTGGTTTCTTTTTTCAATAGGTTTGTGGTTTTGCTTTCACAGAATCACTCAGGTTGGCAAAGCCCCTTGGGATCATCGTGTCCAACCATCAGCCCTACTCTACAAGTTCACCCCTAGACCACGTCCCCCAACACCACATCCAAGTGATGTTTAAACACACCCAGGGATGGGGACTCAACCCCCTCCCTGGGCAGCCCATCCCAATTTCTTCGAAGTGTGAAAATTGAGACGTTGTTTCCCCCATCTTACTCTCTGTTGGTTGGTTTCCCCTTCCCCCCTTCACTTCAGAGGAGTAACTGATCCCTTGTTTTGCAACACCTTCCTTACTTTGAAGACAAACTCTAGTGCACTCCACTGCCATTCTTTCAGGTAAATAGGGGCTGGAGTAGTATCAAATAAGCAGGAAAATGTTTTACTTGATTTTGGAAACTGATATTATTATAGCTTCAAAAAAAGCCCATCCTAGAGGGTCATTCCAGAGAGCCTAGGGTGTAGGTAGTGCTTTGGATGAATGGCATTTCACATTAACATTATTGTTGATTAATTGTTTTCATTTCGGGCAACTTCAGGTAGTCCTTCTTGCCAGCGTCGGGACTGTGGGGACGGGGGTTGTCTTCCCGGTTTGCCACCGTAGCGTTAACATGGAACCCCAGAGTGCAGGGAGACTTTTCAGGCGGAGAGAGCAGGAGCAGTTGGCAGCTCGGTAGGCTGAGCGAGACCTCTCTGGAGCGTTGCCTGTCAGTGGAGCTGGCGGGGCGGCCGGCGCTGCGGGGCTGGGAGCAGCAGCTGCAGAGCCCATGTGCATCCCGAAGGAAGGCTCTGCTCCCCTGCCCGGGAAGGGCCCGCGCTTTAGGATCTGCCCGTACCAGGGTGTTTGTACCACAAGGCTTTTTCACTCTCAGATAAAACTGGAACCCTCGGACTGGGCTGGCGTGCTTGTGAGTGTGAAGCTGGGGAGGAAAATACTCTGTAGAGCTGGTTTTTGTGGGGCTCCCTGGAGCAAGAACCGCGCTGCTGCCGCCAGCTTCGGGGCTGTCCAGCTTTTTTTCAGTCGTGTGGTTCCTGCCCTGAGTGCCACACTGTGAAACAAGGAGGAGTTCCCCCAGCCCCCTTCCCCCTCCCCAGACCTTCGAGCCACAGTAGTTGGCCTATTTATTGCTCTGTAAAATTCTGAGTGCCTGAAGGTCATTTTAATTGTGCTGGATGTCACTGTCGGTTAGATATGGATCGCCTGGGTACGGAAAAGCAAAATAATCCATAATTCGGCAGTGGCTGCGATCAGAAAAATGAAATACTGGAAATGATGTGGTTAATCAGCCCCCTGAGCAGCTACAGCTTAAAGTGGTGTCTGTGTAAAATAAAGAAATAAAGAAATAAAGTACAGGTTTGTCCAGGGATTACATCTGAACTAAGGGAAAAGAGAATCAGTTGGATCTCTAACACAGTTGCTGAGTGTTCTGCAGCAGTGGTGGTTGTCTTGCTGGAAAGCCTTAGGTAGTGCACGTCCTTTTTAACAAGAAGTTTGTCCTTGGTGTCTCCACCACCACGCGTGCTGTAGCAAGTGTGTTCTTGCTGATGGATCTGACAGGACAACTCTCTGTACTCCTCTTTCTCCGTTTCCCCTACAGCCATCCCTTCCTGTCCTATATACACTTTCCAGTCAAGCTACACATGAAGCAGTTCATCTCCTTTGCAGAATGTTGGTCTTTGATCCAGTAAGTATGATTTAAAATTGTCTCTAATACTTTTTTGTTTTAACAGTTTTTGTTGTCTGCTACTTAAATGTCTGTTTGAAGTAAAGGACTGCTTTAACTGACCTGCTTCTACGTTGCATTTCAGTGCTTTTGGGTCCGTAAAAGATGTAAAAGTATCACTTTATAATTGGTCAATTAATTTCCCCCTGGAATGGGGGTTTTGCATTTAAAATCTAGTGGTCTTTTGAAGAAAGCTACGACAGAGTGGGAAAGACGAGGGTGTTCATGAATCATGCTGTCTTTTCCTAGCTAGGTGTAGGTAGCAGAACATCAGATACTTTGATGCAGTTCTAATTAGAGGCATGTGGGTGTTCATGGTCTTGCAACACACAAAAAATTTCCTTCTGCATCCACGCAGGCAGGCATGGAACGAGATCTTTCTCTTTTTTTTCCTAGTGAGCATCTGTTTTTCTAATAAAAAAGTGCTGCTGTCGATTTTTGATTTCATCTCATGGACTTACTGTACAGAATTTTCCCTGGATAAGTGAATCCCCGAATCGATGATCTTAATTATTCCATTGGTACAGAAAAACACCAACATTTCAAATGAACAACAGCCAGATTGGCTGAACTTCAGAGGAATAGATGAAGTATTCAGAGGCCAGTAGCTTCATTTTGGTTTTTTTAAACCTTGAGATTGCTTTACTGGCCAACCACAGAAATGGTGAATTGTAACTTCCATGGAAACAAACTTTTTTTTTTTTCCTTTCTAACCCCCTCAACACTTCGAGCACTGTCACTCCCAAACCACATTTAAATAAATGTGGGGGCTTTTCAAAGCATCAGGACAGTCCTTTAGAACAGGTGATTTTAATTTCATCTGAAGTCTATCCTGGGAACTGGGACACTTGGGGTTTACTTCAGGCTTTGCCACTGCTTTTGCTCTGTAACGTTTGAGCAAGTGACTTGCTCTGTTTGTTTGTGTTTTGGGGTTTTCTTTTTGTGTTTGTGGTGTTTTAATGTTTCTGTTTCTTTGTTTTCTTTTTTATTGACCTGGAACAGAAGATTTCTTTGCACCTTGAGTTTGCAGTGTCACTTCTGTCTGCAATTCCTTAGAAACAGATTGTGCTCTCCTTTTTGATGAGACGTTGGACACGTAGAGATTGAGAACTTCCCTTGGGTTGTGCACAAAAATAGTCTTAGTAACGTGGAAGTAGACTTTGTGGTTCCATCCACCACTCCGACCCTCCTCTTCCCTGCACTTCCCGCACCACTTGTTTTCTGACACTTGGTGTGTGAGGTATTCCTCACTACTCCAGATGCTGAATCCTGAATTGCTCGGTTATCGGTGGTGGCTGAATTTGTGTTTTACTTTCAGTACTTAAGGACACAGCAGAACATTCTGCAGAGCATGGGCCTGCAAAATGACATTTCCTAACATTAAATTCTCCGGGTTTATTCTGATTTGTGGTAGGAGTCATAGTTTTAAGGTTATCTGGGGAAAGTAATTATCAAAAAATGTATTTCTAAGAATCCTGTTAGCAGCATGTTCTGCCCTCGGCTGTGATGCAGCAAGGTCGGTGCCACCCTGGCCACACTGCTTGTTCCTGAGGAGAATCTTCCCCCTGGTGGCAGCGGCTGAGGTGGGAAACGTGCTCCGATGGGAACTAATCCTTTAACGTGATTAGGGGGTTATCAAACAATTTAGGCTTAATTGATGAGTAAGTGCTCTTTAGGCTGTTTCTGAAAGTATCCTAACTATTTTTTTTTTCTCTTTTGTTTTCTTTTCTTTAAATGCAATGTTTCAGTCCAAAAGAATATCTGCTAAGGATGCCTTAGCTCACCCATACCTGGATGAAGGGCGGTTGCGATACCACACTTGTATGTGTAAATGTTGTTTCTCCACATCCACTGGAAGAGTTTATACTAGTGACTTTGAACCCATCACTAATCCCAAATTTGATGACACTTTTGAAAAGAACCTCAGTTCTGTTCGGCAGGTTAAAGGTGAGTAGTGATTAACCTCTGCATCTGCATTTATCCTCCCGCTCCATCCTGTAGCACTCTCTGGCAGGGATGTGCCATCTGGATGCGTGCGCTGACCCAGGAGGTTTTTCTTTTGCTGTAGTAGATACAGGAAATAATTTCTGTTCACTAAAAGAACAGAACTGCTTGTAAATGTTCTGACATAATACAGCATTACATGCATTAGCTGGCATGCAGAAGTCCGTTGGTTTCAGACAATAGCATTCTTCTCCGATGTCAGTGCTCCCCACGCCACTCCCCCCTCTGCTGAGGGATTATACGGGGGGCAGGAGGGGAAAGCGCTGTTGTGGCCTTTTTGGGGTGCAGGGTGTTCTCCTGAGCACTGTCCCGCAGCAAGGGTCAGCACCATCAGGTAACTGCAGCTGAGTAGCCCCATAGTTCTGCTTTGCTTCCTCTCGTGCATCCCCAAGCGGTCGTGGGCTCGGGGGGGCTGTGCTGGGGCTGGCAGCAGTGGGGGGGGGTGGCTCTGGCTCGGGGTGTGCTGTCCTGAGGAAAACCCTTCCCAGTGCCTGGCAGAGGAAACTGCTGCTGCAGATGGCTACTGAATGGCAGCAGTGGCACTAGTGATTTGAAGTCTGATTCCCTTATGGCAAACAAGACGTAAAACAGACCTTGTTTCTTTTGAAGTCAGATCCAGTCAGGAAAGCAGCCCCCCTAGGAGAGCAGCACAGCGTGAGAGAGAGCAGTAGGGATTTGGGTTCTCTCTTGTGGCAGCTTGAATAACTCCAGAGGAGGAGAGGGAGAAGAAACGTGTTACCTTGGCAATCCCCAAGTCCTGTGGGACAAAGATACTCCATGGTATTGCCATGATAACGTGACTTACTTTGGATATACCCTGAACTTGTAATCCTGAAATTCACATTCATAGTTCCTGCAAGTTCGCATAGTGGTGTTTTTCCTTTTTATCCTGTTACTTTTTCATTTCCCTCCTCCCTTTGGCCGTCACTTTCCAGAGCTGTACATAGATCTGCTGTCTCCTCTGAAGTGCTCCGAGCGCTGCCAGTCCCAGCGCGTTGCCTCCACCGTACCCGGGCACGTGGAGCTCTGCCCTGGCAGCTGCTGCTCAGAGAGGAGCAGCCCCTTGCCAAACGTGCCAGGCTCTGCTTTCCAGTGTGCCCGCGTGGGAGAGGGTTTTGGAGGTCACGTTTCGTTTTGTTTTGTTTTTTCAGTTGTGCTTAGAGTTCCTGTTTCCTTCAGGAAATTTCCTTTTTCTGTTTCCATCACCCCAAGTGGCAGTTTTATCCTTGGTGGCAGTGACTGAATGAATCAAATGGGAGAGAGTAGTAGCTAGAACTGTGTTCCCAGTATTTGCAGATCAAGTTCAAGTTGAGAATTCTTTGTTTTTTTTCAGTAAGTTAGATATAAGTTATAAACTTGGGAGTAATCTGTAACTGCTTATTGTCAGTTCAGTGTTACAGTGGTGATTTGGTTTTATGTCATATACATTTATTTCACAGTGAAGAGTTATGCGTGAGCTTGTGCCATGAGCTGTGGCATCAGATTAGATGTAGGGAGGTTGGGGATCTTTTACTGAGATGTCCTGTCAGTAAAGGAGGCTCCATTTTCCTCCAGTCTCCGTTGCAAAAAGTGTTAATGGTGCGGTGTTCTTTGTTCTTCTCCGATGTACAGAAATAATTCATCAGTTCATTCTGGAACAGCAGAAAGGAAACAGAGTGCCTCTCTGCATCAACCCTCAGTCTGCTGCTTTTAAGAGCTTTATTAGGTAACTGTATGTAATCACATCTGATATTAATTCACATTTACTAGTAGTATGGAATTCACACATTCAGAATGGTTTATGTTCTGAGTCTCTGAGAGTAGGAAAGGCCTGTAGAGAACTTCTTAAAATAAAAATTAAAACAAAATCACCATTGCGTGGTTACAGTTAAAGAATATTGTAATGAATTCTTCCAGAATTTAACTAAAATGGGCAAAAGTTTCACGTGCCATTTTTTGCTTAAAAGTACAGTAGCCAGACTAAAAATGGGAGCTGAAAGGCTGACAAGTTGAATTTTGATTGTAGAATTGCACTGTAAAAACATGAAAGGAATGTTGCTGTCAGATGAAAACTCATTATGAAAATAAGCAGCTGCAGCTCGGCCAAGTATTTGTTGTCAGTGCTGGTAACTGCTGCTCTTGGGGTGTGTGGGGTTGCTTTTGGAGGGGTTTTTTGTTTTCCTTGAGCTGCTTGCTTGCCGGTCGAGCGTTAACTTTCTTTCCAGTAGCTATTGCAAATGAACGCTGATTTTCTGTATCGCCTGCATTGTAGTTCCACGGTTGCTCAGCCATCTGAGATGCCGCCATCTCCACTGGTCTGGGAGTAAAGTGGAAGATAATGTACTACTGAAGATGTAATGTAGCTTTCCACTGGAGTCTGGGATTTGCAATTCTGGAGGTTAATCATGCTTGTACTGTAATTTTACTAATGAAGTTTTAAATTAACAACCACTA